>VDFB02264905.1:0-35863 GCA_007258455.2 Sequoia sempervirens
CATAATTTACTACGCAAACCTAAAACCCAAAATATGAACACCATTTCTGATACACTTTATGCAATTTGAAAATGTATCAATTTTGTAGATAGGGTTACTTTGGAACAAAATCTTCAAAATTTGACTGCTACCGTTCCAATTAGGCTTAATTAGGCTTATTCAACTAGGTCACAACAAAGATTTTAATCTCCAGGCTTCAATTATTCAAACCAACACCTCAAAAAGGTCCTATATGATCTTCCTCAACACTTCCAACCCATTTAGACAATTTCCCAAGAGCTTTTCACTAAACCCTAAGCCCTATGTAGTTCTAGTGCCTAATACTTGTGGAAATTAGACTAGGGCATCCATCTTGCACATGCTAACCACCCACCTCTATTCCTACAACTTCAAGGAAACAAAATACATCCTTCCTACATCCACTCCACCAATTTTGAAGCTCTTTCACTAGTGGAATGGAGGGGAGCTCATTTTATTAGCCTCAAACTGGCTTTAAACTAGGGTTACATGCAATTTTTAGAAAAAATGCTCTAACTCAATTAAACCTTGATGAAATCAGAAGAAAAAAAATGCAATAGGGAATAGAATCAATAATCCATGAACTCCAATAGGTACTTGTGCATTCTCAGGTTGTACAGACCTGTACAAGTCTGAGAAACAACAATGAAAATATTTAAAATGCAAAAAAATAGAGTATTCTTATTACTCAACACCAAAAAAATTCACAGAACCTTGCGTCGACCTTCACAAGGATTATTTAAGATTTTACAAACCAAAACCAACCATTTGGCAACTACCTTTTGAATCCCAACAGTTCAACTTCCCAAAAATGCAAAAATGTAAAGTTGTGTTGATGATGTTTTCTGCACAACAACAACTCAGTCAGAATATGGAATCCTATCTCTCTTGAAAGGTAAATCTCTATCGTCAAGCCTCAAGAGATAACCCCAAGGTCTCTAATGTCAGGTATTGAAAATGCATAAACAACTCAATGATAAATGTGAAAATGCTGGTAATCACAAAGGGACCTTTCTACAAGCAAAGACTGAATCTTGAATTTATCAGATCTAGCAATGTAATGATACATCAATCCTAAATCTAACCTAGATAATAAAAAAATAACAAAAGGTTAGGGTTTCAGAGAGATTCCTAAATTTCACTACTCCTAATATTAACAATGAAAATGATGAAATACTTGAAATGGACCAATCCCTCATAAACTAATTCCTGCTTGACCAAGATAAATCTGCAATCTTACAGAAACAGTGCAATCTTCTAAGGTATTAAAGATTTTCAAATCATGAACATTCATCCAAGACAACCCAATTGCAATTGAAATGAATAAATCTCCACAATTGAACTAAGCACAATGAATATAAGGTCCAGGTTAACTTTGCAAAGCAACTAACCATCAACTAGCTGCGAAAAGTATGGACCAAGGATTGCTGCAACACTTCAAGCATTAAGCCATAAACACCATTGAATCGGATCTAACATACATATAATAACCTTGAGCAATTTAAAAGATAGAATCATAAGAACCATGCAAGATAAGTCAACACAAAAGAGATCACCAGAAAATCACAATGTCTTCAATTATATTGAATCACTGAATGTTAGCAACAATTCCAATGTTTTGTTACAACAGTTGCTCAGAAATTGACTAACTTCTAACCTAATTCGTTCTTGTATCAAACTATCTCTATATGTTTGTGTATCTATTTTTTTTTATCTATATGTTACAAATGAGGCAGAATGCCAAATTTATAGAAGACCCCAGAGCATGTCGGCCTAATTAGATTTTACAATAACAATTTTCCACAAAACAGGTCGGCCAAGGAGAATTCAAAATAAAATGAATTAGCATCAAATGCTTGAACTCAATCCAGGTCAGCTTGGGATCTTGAATGTAATTCGGGCCTTAATTTCCCTCTCTAAGTCAACCAAGAGTTGAGCAACCAACACTTCGAATTCCCCCTCTAGGTTGGCCACAGGTGAATAAATACCTTAAACCATCCTTTAATCGAACTAAGTTCATCTCCAGAACTTCCTTGACGATCATGCTAACATTCAACCTGCACTCAACAAAATCACCATCAATAATATCCAAATAACATGAAGATCAACATTAGCCCATCACAAATAACATATTCATCATTCAAACAAATACGAGCAAATATCATAATCAACCCAGAAACATCGTTAAATCGTCTTCTACACAGTTCGGGATTCCAAGCCAACCACGAAATCCAGGCGAGGAAGGAATTTTGGGGAAATCTAGGCCAGGTGGATTTTCTCAAAGAAGGCACAAAAATCAACCATAGATCATCAAAATGCAGAAAAGATGCAGATAATAGTATAATCCATCAACTTAGAGCCAGGACGGGGCAGATTTTCCCGAAATGCAGTAAAAACCCAAATTTTGCCCAGAACCTAAGTTTTCAATATGTAACATGAGGGAAACACTTGGGAAAGCAAGGTAAACATTTTAAGCTTGTGCCAAGGCAATGAAAATCATCAAAATCAAAGGGCCAAAAACCAAAAGCAAAAACAAAAGAGGGTCCCTGCTTTCAGCGGGGCGTGTGTGCAAAAACTGCACAACAAATGGCGACTCTGATGGGAAAATGCTCAGAGCATTTGATAATGAACAAGAATCATGAACCCAAAATCTCTGGTTTCGATCTCACTATTAGACAAAAAAATCAAAATGCAAGATTAAAGAATCTGAACCAAAGGCAGACTGAACCTTCCATAGAATGAAAATCCAAGTGTGTGCAAATGAGTTCATTTCCTTCCTTGAGCTACTGCAGAAACCAAGTTCAATCAGGTCAGGCTATGTAAAGATTCTAACTCCAAAATCAACTTGGATAGAGCCTCACTGCCAGTCAAGCGTCCATATCCCTGATGAGGTTATTGTTGTGACTCTCTCGAACATAGCTCTACTACCAGCCAGGCGTCCATAGCCCTAGTAGAGATATTAAAATACCCCTGATAAGTTGAATTCATTTGATTTTCAATATTTTCTCTTTTCTTCTTTTGATATTTATTTTCTTTTCATTTTTTCATTTCAAACTATGAACAATGAAGTTCACACTTAGGGTTGAGAACCACAGTGGCACTGAAGTAGAAATAAGATTTTTCACCTGACAAGACCTCACAAGGATCCTACCACAACCTCAAGATTTTTAAGATGTATAAAAGATATAAGATTTCATAATACTTCAAATTCAAATCAAACCAGTGACTCATCCTCTTTAAATGAAACATTTAGACTACATGACAATAACAAAGACCTCATCCATCCATTCAAGACACATAATTAAAGTTCATCAAGAAAATACTCAAAATAATTTCAGACAAAAGAATATTTTCCATGTAGGTGCAACACATCCAGAAGAAAACGAGGAAACCTCCAAAGCAAAGTAGAGAAAAAACACACCAAACCATAAGGAAAACCCTAAACTAATGCAACCTAAACTAAAGAAAGCAAGAGCAGAAAAGAAAACTTAAAGAGACCAGAGCAATTTGCATTTATTCAAATCAAACTATATACAAAGAAACACCAAAATGACTTATCACCAGACATGATAAACTGAGGCCTACACCTACTTGACTTTTCAGGGCATGAACAAGCAATAAGGTGAAAGTAACATTCCTCAAAAATGCAAATTTATCTTTATATTTATCAAAATAGACCTCAAAAATGTAGCATTCAAATTCAATCTCATAATCAGGAATAATCAATAATTGAGGCAACTCATTGAAACCATGATCAACCCGTATGCAAACTGTCTTTCCTAAACTTCCATAATCGAATTGATGAGCTTCCAAATTTGCAATAAAGAAAGAAACAACCTAATTTTGTACTGCCGTAGACTGGATGTGGTATTCATCATTCTTCAATTGTGAAGAGCTGATACCTATGTCATCAGGAGGTCTCCACTGATGGTACAACAATCCCCTTGTGCATGAAACATGCAAAACAAAATTGGAGGCATCACTATCTAATGGAAAGTGAAATTTAGGTTGAACAAATCCATAATTATGAACATGGAACTTTTCACCTGTTGGAATTTCTTCATGAGATATCAACGACAAATGTGCAGAAGTATTGTCCTGTACAACAAATTTCTCAACAGGATGTTCATCAGAAGGCATCGCAGATTGATCTTTAAACAAATTTTCTCCTATAACAGTGTGATCCAACTCATCAATAATGACTACAACATCACTTTCTCCAACATCACTCAAGTTTTCCTGCATATCAATATGAATCACATTAGCTATCTCATCATTGATGCATGAAGTTTGTAAATGTTCAATGCTTAATTCAACAACGGAAAAATGAAAAGTAGAATTTGATAAATGAGAGAACTCCCTGAATTCTTCATTTATTGGCATTGGTTTGGACTCTTGATCACAGTCATCAGGAATGTTGACCACCCCATTAAGACATTCATCAACAACTTGTTGACATTCTTCTATCAGGGACCTGTTTGAGGTATTTTTTTTCTGTATCCCTCATATGTTGTGGTAGCTATATTTGTTCTTCCACCTCTTTTATGGTTGCATGGAACTGGAAGCATGTGAATTTTGAGTGCTCTTCCTCATGTATCCTGCACTAAGCTGGTAACAACAACTCCTCTAGGAAGACACCATAACCTAGGCTTGACCAATCTCTCTTAATTTTGAAAATAAACTCATCAAATCTAGTCTGTATTAGATCTTCATTCTGGGAGGGAGGAACTTGCATGGTAACTACTTCTTCTTGCAGCTCATCCTCCACTATATTTTTAGGAATTTGACTAAGCTCTATAAGAACATCCTCCTTGATCTCCATAGGTAACTCTAATGCCTCAGATTTTCATTCCTTACACTCAGTCCCTTCAAGAGTTACCTCAACATCAACTGCAACATCATCTCTAGATTCATAATTTGTTAGCCTCTCTGTAGTGCATTCCTTGTCTAACTTTTCTTTCCACTCCAAGTATCTTCTGAATTTAGTGATGGTATCCACACATGAGCGACAAGTGAACTTCGAATGGGCTGAATTATGAACTTTGCACCATTTCAAATCTCTGAAATTCATTTCCCGACCCAACTGAATCTGATCCTCAATGCACTTCTGAGTAAATTCTTGGAAATTATCTAGTAAACTGAGTTGATTATCTTCAAGGTCATTGTCATTTTCAACTGGCTCCACCAGGGCTTCAGTACTATTGGATTCTGTTGTGAGGTCAACAAGCACTGTGTGGAACATAAGGACTTCCTCCACATCAGATTCCTCAAAAAGGGTTGTAAGCACATAATTCCCCATGCTTACCTCATATATCAAAATTTCATTAGAGGTATTTTGATATTTTGTAATCATGTATCTCATCCTAGGTTCCCTTTCAATTCTGATCTGATTTGGCACTCCCTTCTAGTGAAGCCACATATGAGAGTGATCGGTTGAGACATATCCATTCAAGGCCCTAGTGAAGTCTCTTCCCAAGATTAGGCCATAAGCATCAGGTATATCAACCACCTGTATATAAATAACCTGTTGAATCCTAGGATCAGAAGCAACCTGCATATGAATCATATTTAATTCACCTACAACATTAACTTCAGTTCTATCCAATTGAGTAACTTTCTTATGGGAATCAACAGGAGTAATACCCAAAGCTCTATAGACACTAAAGCACATTGCATTGGTGGAAGCACCTAAATCTAACAAGCAATTGTGCAAGTTGTTACCAAATATGCGGACAAAAAAAAGGAATGGAGGAGTATCTGTTTTCCCTTGAAACAGAGTCACAGGAGTATCCACCTGAGAAACCTGAGCTTTATCTTTGTCTTTTCCCTTATCTCTAGGAGCCATATGAACTTGATCATGAGTCTGATTTTTCCTTCCCATTGATTGAGGACTAGATGCTTTGTTGACACTTTCACTAACTGACCTATCTTGTGATATGGAATTTGCACCGTAAGCTCCTAGAACTACATTCCTAATGGTGGGAACTCTAAATAATTCAAATGTAGTGAGGCTTACCTTTAGCTTCTTGGGCTCATCTGCAACATACATGGCTAGTTGTTCTTCACTCAAATCAGTTGGAGTCTCTTTTGGGTATTCCACCACCTTATCTTTATTTGCATCAACACTCTTTCCTTTTGATGGATCCATTTGTGCTTGATCTTTAGAGAAGTATTGACACCGAAGGATATGGCAGATTATTGCTGGCATTAGGATCTGGAGGTGTTGTGAAGTTGTTTGGTGGAATGGAAGTAGTGAGGGGACCTCTAGCCTGTGGACATCTATGTGGCATGTCCCTCAAATCATACTTCTTGGCAGGCCTCTAGAAAGTCTATACCTCTTCAACATAAGCTTCTTCTTCATCCATGGGGCCATTGTCATTCACTGGATTTTTAGCAAACAACCGTGAAATCTCATCTCCATTGCACACTTGATTTGCCTCTTCCTTGAGCTGGTCTAATTCTTCTTCAGGTACATTTTCTTTGCTTGGTGGAAAAGGAGTATAATTCAATACTAACATTGATGAATCATAGGGAGTAGATGGCACCATTTCCTAACCGCTTGAATTGTTCTCCACTTCATACTAGAAAATTGAAGTTGCTGTCTAGAACTCTTGACAGTCTAACTCAGAATGTTGACTAGTTTTATGGAGCCTACACCATCCTGATAAAGCAGCCTCAACAAAATATACACCATTTGGAGACTTCTCATGATTAACTAGCTGATTGACTGGTTGATCCAATGGGGTTGGGACTCCTCCATTATTAGGCCTCGTATTCAAAGTCTTGTTTTGTCCTAGGGGCCATCTCCTATCGTACCCTTGTCCACCAGCTTGCCCTCTATCAAATTTCTAACCAGAGGATTGTCCTTTATCATATTCTGTCTTCTATCATTATTATATCCTTTTCCATTATTGTACCCTCTGTCAGGATGTTTCCCCCTATCAAAATGCTGTCCATGTTGATTTTCTTTGCTATAATTAGACTAAATATTTCTCTGAGCAACTTGCAACTGATTGTTCTGGTTCCTCAAGTAAGTCACTTCCATATTCAGCTTCTTCACTTGTTTAGTCAATTCATCTAGTCTCTCCTTGTCATAATTTCCGTATGGAGGCTGGTTCACATTATTCTAGGGATATCCTACTACAGTATCGGTATTCAATGACTAGTTCAAGACTTCAGAATTTTGCAGCTATGGGGGATAGCTAGCATGAGATTGTGGATGCATAGGCTGATTTGCATTTTGATGAGGGTAGCTAACTGTGGGTGATTCACAGGCAGTCCTAGGTAAGGGACCAAAGGCAACTGAGGTGTTGGATTCATGATGGGAGTGTGACTAGCAAGAGCCTGGTTGAGAGTTGGGACCTGTCCAGGGTGAGTAGTAAGTCCTAATGATGGTAAAGGGCCAGGAAAGTGTTGCCTTAAAGTAGTACTAAGCTTCACAACCTCTGCATATGCATCAAGTAGGGTAGTAGGAGGGTTGTTTGTCCATTTCATGAAGGTGGCTGTCAGACTATCAAGTCCCTCATAATAGACTTCTAAAGCAGTGGGCACATCAACATCATAAGGGGCCTGCAATCTAGTATAGGCTCAATGAAACTAGTTGTTGAAGGACCCTATAGGTTCATGGACTTCTCTCTTAACATTAGTGAACTAATGGTAGAGCTCACTGGGACTAATGGGGATCCTAAAATTTTGTGAGAATGCAGTCTCCTGTTGATTATGATTCCAAATAGATCCATTAGGAAAATTATTGTACCAATAGAATGCATCCTCTCCTAGGGAATAATGAAAGAGTCTACATGCTACATCCTCATGATTGATTCTCCTATCCTTAAGGATAGTCTGAAAGATCCTGATGTGTTACTCAGTAGTTCTATTGGGATCATTGAAATGGAACTTTGAACAGAGGTGTTCAGGGTTCTTGGGCATGACATTGTAATTAGCAAAAGTCAATGGAGATGGGTTATTAGCTAGGAAAGCCATTGGTGGAGGTGGGGGTGGTAATGGCTGATTTATGGCTAGATGAGATTGTTGGATGGGAATGTTCTTAGACTCAGACTCAGATGAACTTGATAAAGATGAGAGTGATGGAGATGATGGAGGTGGCTGGGCGGATGATGATTCTCCCCTTCTGCTGAACCTTCTTGACCTAGTAGGAGTTGGAAATTCTTGAAATTCCTCCTCTCTTGAAGTAGATCTGGTTCTTCTTTTGAATCATTCAAGAGAGATGGCAGACATAAATCGATCTAGCTTAGCTTATTTAGGCCCTCCTTCTAGCGCCAATCTATTGTTGATGTTTTTTTCACAACAACTCAGACAAAATATGGAATCCTATCTCTCTTGAAAGGTAAATCTCTATCAGCAAGCCTCAAGAGATAACCCCAAGGTCTCCAATGTCAAGTATTTATAATGCATAAACAACTCAGTGATAAATGTGAAAATGTTGGTAATCACAAAGGACCTTACTACAAGCAAAGACTGAATCTTGAATTTATCAGATCTAGCAATGTAATGATACTTCAATCCTAAATCTAACCCAGATAATAAAAAAATAACAAAAGGTTAGGGTTTCAGAGAGATTCCTAAATTTAACTACTCCTAAGATTAACAATGCAAATGATGAAATACTTGAAATGGACCAATCCCTCATAAACTAATTCCTGCTTGACCAAGATAAATCTGCAATCTTACAGAAACAGTGCAATCTTCTAAGGTATTAAAGATTTTCAGATCATGAACATTCATCCAAGACAACCTAATTTCAATTGAAATGAATAAATCTCCACAATTGAACTAAGCACAATGAATATAAGGTCCAGGCTAACTTTGCAAAGCAACTAGCCATCAGCTAGCTGCAAAAAGTATGGACCAGGGATTACTGCAACACTTCAAGCATTAAACCATAAACACCATTGAATCAGATCTAACATACATCTAATAACCTTGAGCAATTTAAAAGATAGAATCATAAAAACCATGCAAGATAAGTCAACACAAAAGAGATCACGAGAAAATCACAATGTCTTCAATTGTATTGAATCACCGAATGTCAGCAACAATTCCAATGTTCTATTACAACACTTGCTCAGAAATTGACTAACTTCTAACCTAATTTTCTCTTGTATCAAACTATCTCTATTTGTCTATGTATCTATTTTTTATCTATATGTTACAAATGAGGCAGAATGCCAAATTTATAGAAGACCCCAAAGCATGTCGGCCTAATTAGATTTTACAATAACAATTTGCCACAAAATAGGTTGGCCAAGGAGAATTCAAAATAAAATGAATTAGCATCAAATGCTTGAACTCAATCCAGGTCAGCCTGGGATCTTGAATGTAATTCAGACCTTAATTTCCCTCTCCCAGTCGGCCAAGAGTTGAGCAACCATCACTTCAAATTCCCCCTCTAGGTTAGCCACAGGTGAATAAATACCTTAAACCATCCTTTAATCGAACTAAGTTCATCTCCAGAACTTCCTTGACGATCATGCTAACATTCAACCTGCACTTAGCAAAATCACCATCAATAATATCCAAGTAACATGAAGATCAACATTATGCCATCACAAATAACATATTCATCATTCAAACAAATACGAGAAAATATCATAATCAACCTAGAAACATTGTTAAATCGTCTTCTACATAGTTCAGGATTCCAAGCCAACCACGGAATCCAAGTCAGGACGAAATTTCAGGGAAATCCAAGCCAGACGGATTTTCCCGAAGAAGGCACAAAAATCAACCATAGATCATCAAAATGCAGAAAAGATGCAGATAATAGTATAATCCATCAATTCAGAGCATGGAATGATAAGTATTCATTATTAAATTCATTAAATTCACCAAATTTCCAAGTTCCACCAAGCTTCCTAGAAAATCCAGAAAAATCCGGCCAGACCGGAATTTCGCGAAGTCATCAAAACTTTGAATTTCGTTGCACACCCCAGAACACAGAAGGTTAGACGGAATGTAGGAAAATTCGGGGATGTGGAAATTCACGAAATCCCCTCGGGTCTTTGGAAAACCACTATCACATTATGATTTTGAACTGGTGATCAAATGTTCATGAGTGGCCTTGAATCCACGGTAGGGTTGAGATGGCGAGATCTAACAATTAAATGATTTATATAATAAAAACGGAGAAACTAAAACTATGCATAGAATAAATCACTTAACAATTTAGCATTGGTTCCTGTCGCGGGCTATGCACCAAACGCAGCCATCCAATACTTTATTATCCGATTGAAAAACCTATTACAATCTTGCGAATAATCACATTTTTCATCTCTTTGAAATACCCATCGAACCCCTTTTACCAAGCTTAGAAGCTTCCGGATTTTAGGGTTCTACAAAATCCGGATTTTTCTTTCTTTCTGGGGGCGGGGTGTACAATATACCATGGGCTATCTGATGTAGCATGATCGATTCGCCACATACCAACATCCCACTGAGAGCTCCGTGACTCAAAACCCAATTCATTTTTTCCATTAATTCCCTTTGGATTGAGACTATCTAATGCACCAAATGTTTAATGTTCACAACAAATCAAGGATGCCCTAGATTGGACTGTTAAAACCTCTGCCATGGGTGAAAGGAGTTGGCTTAGATTAAACTTGGATTGAGCTTGAATGCAACATTCTATAATGTGAAACATCATTAAAAGGACCCTGAACGACCAATAATTAACACTTCAAAGGTAGGGATCAAAATTACATACCATAAGTAGATTAGATTCAATCACTAAGAAAATACACAGTGAACTGGGATGCCCTAGCGACTAGATCAAGTTGAATGCAAGAAAACCAAGCATCTAAGAAAGAAAATCAATGAATCCAAATGCCCAAATCACCAAATACCAAATGTAAAAGCAATACACAACGAAAGATGGAAGCAAATAGAGCAAAATTGAAGCCAACAAGACAAGCTGGAGAAGTTCAGAAACCTGACGAGACAATGAAATTATGGAAAAATCTAGCCCATGTGGAATTCTGTGAAGACCAAAAATTCCCAAACCATCGCATTTAGCCAGAGTTTGAATGAAATCCAGGAAAATCCGGACAGGGCGGATTTTCTTGAAATGTAATAAAAACCTGAATTTCGCCCAGAACCTAAGTTTTCAATATGCAACATGAGGGAAACACTTGAGCAAGCAAGGTAAACATTTTATACTTGTGCCAAGGCAATGCAAATCCTCAAAATCAAAGGGCCAAAAACCAAAAGTGAAAACAAAAGAGGGTCCCTAATTTTAGTGGGGCGTGTGTGCAAAAACTGCACAACAAGTTGCTTTGACAACTTTTTTCAACTTTTGTAACAGTTACAAAATTGACTCACCAACCCACCTAGAAACCTAAAATTGACTCAAACACACATGGAATTGTCTTAAATGACCTTATTACAAACAAAAGTGACTTAACAACTCAGAAACCAACACTTGACCCCTTTTATGCATCGTGAAGACTTAAGTGCCCTACACCATACTCCCTAGAAAAAAAAACTCAAGTCACATTGAGGATAGTGCTGCGTTAGGAAATTAAAGCTTGATCAAGTCATTATTTGATCCCCAAGTGACATCCTCATTTGGTAAACCCTTCCAATGGACCAAAAACTTGAAATAGGCATTGAAATTTGTCTTTTTGAGTTGCTTAGCACCTAGGGCATATTGTAACTTCAAAGACCTATTGGATGGATGTTCACTGAATCCTTTCTCATCTAAGAATGTTGTTGAAATTGCATCATCACCTAAAACCACATCTCCTCCTTCCTTGTAATGAACTTCCTTCTTCACTTTAGGTGTGTGCTCGGACTTTTCCACATTCCTTTGCAATTTATCCTTGACCTCTTAACCTTTGCTTCCCATATATTCCATATGTTGTTTCCTTGTAACTGCTACTTGATTAGGTATATTAACCTATGGTATGAAAAAAATAGAATGAAAAATACCCATTTCTGAAGAGGAGTGGAATACCCCTACTACCATCATAACAACATACTTCTTAAGCCAATCTTGGATCCCCAAAATCAAGTCATTCTTCATGTCTGATGTCATAATATCTACAAGTTTAGGAGTGGCTGCAAGGTCCATGTGCTCCTCTTCTTCTACCTTTATAAACTCTTTTCTACCTACCATCACCACATTAGATCCCATGGTTTTTCCTTTATCCTCCTCTTTCAATGGTGTCAAGGTATAGGAGACCCCATTTTTCTATCTCAATAGTATTCCTCCTTCCATCATACATAGCATGTCTATTAAATTTCCAAGGCCTCCCTAGTAGCAAATGGCATACATCCATGGGTAGTATGTCACACAAATTTTTTTCCTTATACCCTCCTATGTTAAATTCTACCCAACTTTGTTCATTCACCAAAACATATTGACCCTCATTTAACCAAGAAACTTTGTAAGGAGTAGAATGTGGTATTCTTTCCAACTTAAGTTTTTCAACCATCCCAACTAAAACCATATTATCTATACCGCCTGAATCAATTACAAGTTTACAAACCTTACCCAAGCACTTACAAGTTATCTTGAAGATAGTCTTCCTTTGTGGGGGATCCTTTTCTATTGGTACTTTGATGAGGGTTCTCCTTACCATGAGTGATTCACCAACCTCTAGAGTAGCATGCTATGATATTGAGTTCACACTATCACAATCATCTCCTTAAACAATTTTATTTCTCCTTTCTCCCCCAACTAAAGTAGTGGCTTGATCTTCATTGCATTTCCATGCTTGATTTCCAAACTTGTTGCATTGGTAACATCTTCTTGTGAACCCACTAGATCCTCTTCCTTCACCCCCAAATCTACCTCTAAAACTTGATCTACCTCCTCTAAATCCACCTCTCAAGTCTGTAACTTGGTCTTGGAATTTTCTTGTATGTTCTTGGCTCTCATATGATTGCCTTGGATTAGAAAATGACCCTCTTCCTCTGGAATTGCTATCTTTTCCCTTCTTTTGCTTGTCTTTCCTTCTCTTTAGCCTTTCTTCAACCCTAATTGCCAATTGGAAGCATTCCTCTATCATTCTTCAGTTTGTCAAACTCAACTCATCTTGAAGGTTAAACCTTAATCCATTGAGATATCTAGCCACCTTCTCCACATCATCCTCCATGTGACTTTCTCTTATACTCAACTTATAAAACTCATCAGTATAGGCTTTGACATCCATATCTATTTGTTTAAGATTTTGGAGTTTCTTGTAGAGTTGAATTGCATAATCACCTGGTAAAAACTTGCCCTTAAGTTTGGCCAAAATTCTATCCCAAGAGACAATTTTTGACTTACCTTTCTTCCTCCTTTTAGTTTTCTCATAATCCCACCAAAGTAGGGCATGAATCTTCAATTTTTTTTTCCAACTTTACCCTTTGTTCCTCAGGTATATCTTCACATTCAAAGTAATTATCAAGTGCTGCAGTCCAATCTAAAAGCTTTTCATCATTCAAGTTACCTCCATACATATGTACATCCATCTTTACCTTGTGTTTATCTTCCTTGAATGCCTTCAGTAGCTTGGCCATCCTCTGCTCATTAGGATCCAACTCTTCCTCTTCTTCTTCTAGGGGATTCTCCTCTTCCCCTTCTTCCTGGTCACTTACATCACCTATGACCATACCTATCCTCTAACTGGTTTCAATAGCCTCAAGCCGGACTACCACCATCTCTGATAGTTCCTTCAATATCCTAATCTCTTTTGCAGTTTTCTCTTTCATCTCATTCATTTCCCTATTCATAGTGTTACTTTTTAGAGGCATCTTATTCTCTTTTGCTTCACACTTTCTCTCCCTTATAGACCAACCTAAGCTTTGATACCAATTTGATGTACAGTAGGGTGGATGATCACAAAATAACTCAAAAAATATAACTTTTCAAACCTAGAACCCTAACTTGGTGGGTTTTCTTTACAACTCTGCAGTTCCCCTTGTAGCACTTCAAATAGGGTTTTTGCACATAATTTCCTGAGAAGACCTAAAACTCAAAATACGAACACCATTATTAATACCCTTTATGCCATTTGAAGACATATCAATTTTGTAGATAGGGTTACTTTGGAAAAAAACTTTAAAATTTGATTGCTACCATTCCAATTAGGTCTAATTTATTCAACTAGGTCACAATAATGATTTTAATATCTAGGCTTCAATTCTTTGAACCAAAACCTCAAAAATGTCTTATATGATATACCTCAACACTTCCAACCCATTCAAACAATTTCCCAAGATTTTTTCACTAAAGAATAAGCCCTATGTAGTTCTAGTGCCTAATACTTATGAAAATCAGACTAGGGCATCCATTTTGCACATGCTAACTGTTGATGGTGTTTTCTGCACAACAACAACTCAAACAGAATGTAATATCCTATCTCACTTGAAAGGTAAATCTCTATCAGCAAGCCTCAAGAGATAACCGCAAGGTCTCTAATGTCAGGTCTTGACAATGCATAAACAACTCAATGATAAAATGTGAAAATGCTGGTAATCACAATGGGACCTTATTACAAGCAAAATACTAAATCTCAACTTATTAGATCTAACGATATGATGATACTTCAATCCTAGATCTAACCCAATAATCAAAGAAATAGAAAAATATAAGGCTTTTAAAGAGATTTCTAAATCTAATACTACTCCTAAGATTAACAATGCAAATGATAAACACTGAAATGGACCAATCCCTCAAAACTGATATCTACTTGACCTAGATAAATTTACAATCTTATAGAAAATAGTGCAATCTTCAGAGGTGTGAAGATTTTCAAATCATGAACATTCATTCAAACAACCCTATTACAATTGAAATGAACAAATCTTCACAATTGAACTAAGCACAACGAATATGAAGTCCAGGCTAACTTTGCAAAGCAACTAACAATCAGTTGGTTGCAAAAATTATGGACTAAGGAATTGCTGCAACACTTCAAGTATCAAATCACAAACATTATTGAATTGAATCTAATCTAAATATTAACCTCCTCAAAGAAATTTTAAAGATAGAATAACAAGAACCATGCAAGACAAGAGAATAAAAGTATTGCACCAAATCACAATGTCATTACTTGCATTTGAATTGTCCACTGTAGCAACAATTCCAACTTTCTGTTACAATATTTGCTTGAGAACAACTATTTGCTAACTTTCTCTACTTAATTCGCTTCTAACTATCTCTGCTCTATATCAATCTCTATATTCTAACCCTTACAAATGAGGTGAAATGCCAAATATATAGAATCCCCCCCAGAAAAACCCATTAGCCTAGCAAGAGTTTCACAACATTAATTAGGCACCACCAGCTGGCCAAGAGAAAGTAAAAATGGAACAAAGGAACACATTAAATTCACAAACGACACTTAGGTCGGCCTGGGATTCCCAATGTAGCTTGGACAATTGCAGGGTGTTATAATGGGGAAGCACAAATCTCGATGTAGTTGGGCATTAACTGCCTTCCCCTTTGTTTCTATTCGAATCCGGCCATTCATGGACTTTCAAGATTGCCCCATTGAAGTTGGCCATAGGTGGTAATGAAAAAACCCTAAGTCATCTTTTAATTGATGCAATCTCCTCCCTTGATTGCTTTATCGACCTATCCCAATCCACCTTGTATGTTAGGTATTTGTCAATGATAGCAATGTATGTGGCCGCATCATCTAACTAATGCTCAGAGATGGAATTGTCATTATTTGGTGCATAAACATCATGCCACCACTTCCTCAACTATTCCAAGCTCAAGTACTTGGGTGCGATCTTCCTTCTTCCTGTCATAATTTAAAAGAAGGGCAATGGATCCATTGTAAACACTGGCTAGGGTATCATCAATCTGCTTCCTTTGTTTGCAAATTTTCTTCAACACTTTCTGCCTTATTTGCAATGCCTCATACCACTCCCATGGTTCGGCAACCCTAGAGGAAGGAAGAATTCCATCACTTACCAACCTATCTTGGGTGTACTCCATGATAGTTCCGATTTTCTGTAGAAGGAGATTTGTATCTTCCCTATCTTGTGCCAACATTGCCTTCAACCAATCAGTTGCCATGATAGCATCCTTTCCAGTTGACAAAATCTCCTTGATAGCCTCATTACCCATGGTTCATACCCCTTGCAACCAATTTGCAGTGGCAAGAGTGGAAACTTTCATCTTTTCAAGCTCGATAATGGTCTCCTGAGGTAAAGGTCTTGTAGCAGAAATTGAGGGATTAATAGATTGTAGGGGCTTCATCAAATCCTCTAAGCATTTCCTGAGATTCTCATTTTCTTTCTTCAACTCATGCTTGGTCTTTATTTCCTTCCTCAGCCTGCCCATGATGACTACACTAGAACCCTGGTAATCCTCAATATCCTGCTCAATAGATGTAGGCCCAAGATTGACTGTCTGAACATTATAATATTTTCTAGCCACATCATCCCTATTTTTATTTGGAGTAGGGGTTGCAATGTGAACAACCCTGTTATGAGCTTCATCTCTTTCAATCCTCAAGATCACCCTAGCCTTCTCCTTACCTTTGTCTTTTCCAATCTTGGCTAGTAGTGCATCCCAATTCGGTGGACTATCTTCCACAACAACTTGTTTTCTCCTTATCTCCTTGTCCAACCAACCAGGGATAGTGGATTCCAATTGCACTTTAGCCTGTTTTTCCTCTTCTTTTTGACCTTTAGGTGCTTCCTCACTCAAATTCTACTTCTCAAGATTCTCATCTGTCTTGCTTTCCTTCTCCTTAACATGCTCTTCCTCTTGTTCAGGTGATGGATCCTTCATTGTTTCCCCTTCTCTTGGAGGGACTTCTTCAGTTCTAATAGGGGAATCCACATATGCAACCAAAGGGGATTACATTATCTTTTCAACTCTGCCTCTGCACTATAGAGATCACCTTCATGAAATTCTTATCCCTCAGTATCCAGATGATCCTCAACATTCTCTGACTCACCTGGATTTCTTTGAGCTTCATGAGTGGAAGGCACATCATCATGCTGCTCCTCATGAAAAACCACCAGAGGGAGATCAACCTTAGGTACACTATCCCTGGGAGAAGGAGTCCTAGACCTCCTTGTATACACCTTGGACTTCTCCTTTGAACTTTCAACATTTACCACCGGTGAGGCAACTTCTTCCCCTCCTACCTTGGAGCTTTCCTTCTCTTGGACCTCCTCCTCTTGAACACCTTTAATTTTGATTTTGAATGGAGAATCCAACTTACCCTTTCCCTTAGGATCTTGTTTGGTAGATTCTTCAGAGGTGGAGAGGAGATCCAAATCTCCCATTAGCGTATAGGTGCACTATACACCATTATTTTCTAGCTCCCATAGCTTATACTTTAGCCACATCCTAGTAAATTTGATAACTGGATCCACTAGTTATTTTAATTTTTTCTTTTCCTCCTCCAACCAATCCACATCACCAATTGGTCTATATTTTATGGCCTCATAAGCATGATCTTGGATCAAGTTTCCATCATCTTCAAATTGATCAAGAACTACCTTTACATTATACAATCGAATTGACCTAATTGGAAGCTAGTAGAATTTCTTCTTTCTGACCTCAAATTCATCACTACAATTGGCCCAGTAGTCCTCCAAATTCACCTTATTGCTATACTCTTTTCTGGCCTTCTTTTGAGCTTCTCTTGTAATATCAAATCTAGACCTCTTGGAGTGGAAAACAGGGCCAAAATTACTCATTTCTTCCTCTGAAGCCTTGAACCAAAGGAAGGACAAGCCTCTCAATGCCAATCCTCGATGGGAAGTCCCACCAAATCCAGTCTATGCTTGTACCTCTTGACAGTGGCATCAAGATCCGCAGTCGCCTAGTGACCTCAATAGTAGGAATGTGATGTTGGTAGAATTATCTTAAGGAAGTTTATGGAGCTCTCTAGCAGCCATCAATCCAAATGTAGGAGAAAGTTGGGAATTGAATAAACCATGCCCCATATTTCTTGATAATTTCTTTTGCTTCATCCATAATCCTGACATGCTTTGCACCTTGAAGCAATCGAGTGATATACATGGTGAATGCATCATTCTCCATCCTATAGCTCGAGCTTCCTAGATAAAACTGAGGGTAAACCTCGTAGATGATATCCTATCCAAAGGTGCCCCTTATACTCAATCCTTTATAGGGGTGGAATCTTGCAAGTGCATATACCAAATATGGGGTAATTGTGAAGGTCTTTGTTTGCAACACATTGGACAACTACTCATGGATTACTTGGCTAATGACCCCTACCCAATGGTAATTAATCTTCTCTTGCTCCATCCTCACAATCACATGGCACATCCAATTCTCAAACACGCCAGTATTTTTCAATCCAACCACCCTGCTAAGGAGAGTGATGGTGTCATAATATTCCTTCTTGAACATTATCCTGAAAAGTTGTTTGGGCAGTTTGGAATAATGAGACTTGGGCTTCTCCAGCCAAGAATTGATAAATTGTTGCGACTTCACAGTCTACTCATCGTAGAACTCCTGAGCTACCTCAATGCTGAATCCCACCACATGAGATCTGTCTGGCATATCAAAGGTTTGGGCAATGGAAATAGGGTTGAGATTTTCTACAACCCTCCCCTAAGGACAAATAATCCTTTGTGTGTCCTGATCATAATGCCTGGCACATTCAACGACCAGGTCATAACACTACACCGTGGAAGGGAAATCAGCTATATGGGACAAGCCTGATTCCATCATCCTTCTAGCCACAAAAGGAAGATCCTCTGCCACCATCCTTCCTTTAAATTCTTCATAATCCCACGATCCAAAATTTGTATCAGTCACCTCCGATGAAACTAAAGTGATTTTACTCTCAAGGATCTTGCTCTCAATGTCCATTTTAATCTTCTCTACATCAGACATTGAGGACCCTGCTGCTGCCTTGCTAGATTTAGCCTGCACAGAACATGGAAATCATAGTATAAAGCATAGGAAGGGAATGTTAATCCATCAAAACACCGTTATAATGAACCTCATACAATCAGGGTGTTATTAAATGACATATAAAAAGATCACAACAAATTTTGGGTTTTAGAACGATCTATGAAATCTGAGGCAGGGAGGAATTTTGAGAAATTTTGAGCCAGACAAATTCTAGCAGAATAATCAACAAACACCTACTAACAATTAAATCTGATCATTTTCAATCAACAAACCTCATAGGAGATCACAAGATAGCATGAAATAATAATAAAATGCATTGAAAATCACTAACACATCATGCTACTCCATATTTCCTTAGATTCCACTAAATTTTGAGAAAATTCACTAGAGACGAACTTCTTCGGAGGTAGAGACACTTCACAAAATTCGGAAAAATTAGGGGACCAAGGACTTCAGAAAAATTCAGCATCATCGGAAATCTGCTGAATCATCTCAACTCACCAAAATCCCGTCATCTCGATGAGAAGTCTTGGTGACTTCTGGGAGGTCAGATTGAAGGTGGATGCCATCGGATGAGGTTTCGCTAAAATTAGGTGGTTTCGGTGTAATGTCTTACCGATGAAGGGGAGTCTCAGTGAAGCAAATGGATTTTTCGGCGATAGGTTTTGAATTTGGCTAGAGGTCTTGTCAACTGTGTAATGCTTTGCCGACATGGAGTCTCATCGGTATAACCTCTGGCCAACAACATATGGTCTTCCCAAAAGAAGATCTGAGCTTGCCAAGAAAGGAAGGCTTCGTCATGAGGTCTTGGCAACTGTTGGTAGTCTCAGTGAAAGGTCAGTGTCAAAGTAAAGTCTCACCAAAAGTGAAGGTCTCAGCAAGAGTTGTGAGCTCATTGAAAGGTCTCACCGACCGATGGAGGGTCTCCTTGACTAAAATGAAGGGAGCTTGACAAGAGCAGAATGCGCTCAGTGAAAGGTCTCACTAAAGGATGGAGGTCTCACCGATGGTGTATATGATAGCAATAATTTTATTGGACCTCACCAAATTTTTGGGAAAATCCACCAGAGATGGATTATCTCGAAGGAACGAGAAATCCTGAACTGAGGCCAAAAGCTGGATTGTGACATGAAATCACGATTTCACACACATCTTATTAATCATGGATTTCAACGATTTAATCTTAGGGAAAGTTATGCATGGATGTTCAAAATATTTTCTTTGTGTTCTAGGCTTGTTTGAGAGCAAACTAAAGATGAATGGCGATGCCATAGGTTTAAACCCTATACATCCGCCATTAACACATAGGCAAACCTATGACTTAGGTAATTCAATTGCTGATACCATACTAGGGGAAAGAATCATGATTCTCAAGTAAGTTCACCAAAATGCAAATAGTCCAACAAACTCATAAATTACTTGGGAGATCATAAATTAATCAATGCTACACAACTCTAGTCATGAAGTGATCAAATATTCAAGAATTCAAGTCCTAGAAGCTCTTATAACATCAACGCACTATCCATAATCATCAATTTAAAGCAAGGCAATCAAACACATACCATTATAAAGTGGAAATCGATCCCAAAATCAGCAAATGCGAAGAGAATGGTGTCCACAAAGAACAGGGGCAAGAATGTGCAAGAAATCACCACTAAATCGATCAATTCAAACCCAAATGTCCCAAATCGGATCAAAAGTTCAAAGAACAAATTCAAAGGATGCAATCCTCAACTCAAATGATGGAAAATAATAAGCATGCTGGCATAAAAGATCCCAAAAATCAAGTTAAATACATCCTTCAAAGCATGCACGAAGTCATTAATGCAATCGATAATACAGTCAAAAAAATTAGGAATCCGAAAACAAGGTAGAATCTGGGAAAATCCAGCCCACATGGAAATCCATGAATACTGAGAATCCCCGAACAACAGGGTCCAGCTGGAGTCCAAGCAGGATCTGGGAAAACTGACTAGGGTGGAAAATCTAAAATCCAAGTAAAAACCCAAAATTTATCTAGAACTTAGGATTTTTAATAAATAACCCAGGGGAGACACTTAGGCAATCAAAATAAACATTTTAGCACATGCCAAAGTAAGAAAAAACCTCAAAATGAAAGGGCCAAAACACCAAACCAAAGTGAAAGAGGATCCTGCTTTGTTGATGTGTCAATGAAAGCTGCACAACAAATGGTGACTTCGAGGAAAATGTTCGAGGCATTTGATGGCGAATGGAATCAAGAACCTACCAATCTCTAGTTTCAATATCACCATCAAACAAACAAAGAAGAATGCAAGATTTAAAATTAGAACCAAAGGATAGACCAAACCTTCCATATTTGAAAATCAAGTGTGTGCATATGAGTTCATTTCCCTCCTTAACCTGCTACAGAAGCCAAGTTCAGTCAAGTCAGGCTACGTAAGGTTTCTAACTTCAAAAGCAACCTGGATAGGGCCTCGCTGCCAGTCAGGCATCCATAGTCCTAATGAGGTTATCGCTGTGACTCTCCTAAACATAGCTCTACTGCCAGCCAGGCGTCTATAGCCCTGGTAGAGATATTTAGGTACCCCTGATAAGTTGAATTTATTCTTTTGATTTTTAATATTTCATTTTTTCTTTCTTTTGATATTCTTTATATGTCACTTTCATTTTAACCTGTGAACAATGAAGCTCACACTCAGGGCTGAGAACCACAGTGGTGCTGAAATAGAAATAAGATGTTTCACCTGAAAAAACTTCACAAGGATTCCTATAGTAACATCAGGATTCTTAAGATATATGAGAGATATAAGATTTTCAGAATACTTCAAATTCAAATCAAATTCGGTGATCAATCTTCTATAAATCTGACATTAAGATTGTTAGAAATAGTAAAGATTTCAACCATCCTTTCAAGATGCAGGACTAAAGTCCACCAATGAAATACTTAGAACAATTCTAGACAATGATATAGTTGCCATGTAGGTGCAACACATCCAGGTGAAAATAGAGAAACCTCCAAAGCAAGAACAAAGCAAAAACAAAACAAACCAAAAGCAAACCCAAAACAAACAAAAAGCAAAGCAGAAAGGGAAACCTAATCTAAGTATATATAGGATGAGAGCTAAAAAGAACTCAAGACCAAAAATAATGCTTCAAATACTGCCCATTGACAGTCAGTGGGATATCCTCTCCAGTGAGATTTTTCAAACAGAAAGCATTATCTCCAAGAATTTCTAAAATTTGGTAAGGGCCAAGCCAAAGTTTATCAAATTTTCCATGCTCTCCCTTATGGTCATAGGCTTTATCCCAGTAAAGAACCAAGTTAGAAATCCTAAAAGCTTTAACCTTGGCTCTTTTATCAAACCATCTCTTGACAATCCCTTGATGTTTAGCAAAGTTTCCTAGGGCTTCGTCTCTCTTTTCCTCAAGGTGTAACAATTCAGCAAGTCTAGCCTCACGTCTATCTTCCTCCTCATAATAGTTATTAATGAGCTGCAAAGTGGGGATCTTTAACTGAATGAGAAACACATGCTCTAATCCATAAACTAGGTGGTAAGGTGATATTCCTATGGAAGTCTTATGTCTGGTGCAATCTGCCCAAAGAGAAAATTTGAGCTGGGTATGCCAATCCTTCAGATTTATTTTTAACAATTTGTGAATAACAGTCAGGATATTTTTGTTGGATGACTCAGCTAAACCATTACCTTGAGGGTAATAGTTTGATGCAAATTTAATGATAATCCCATGATCGAAAGCCCAATTAGAAAACTTCAAAGATGAAAACGCAGGACCATTATCACAAACTAAAGACATAGGACATCCAAAATGATTAATGATACCTGATTCGATGAAGTTAATAACTAATTCTGAAGTGCATTGCTTGCAAGCAAGAGCCTCAGTCCATCTTGTAAAATAATCAGTGACAGTAAGGATATACCTGTGTCTTGCAGAGGAAGGCATATTGATTGGACCTATGAAGTCCATTCCCCACTGTGCAAAGGGTTTTACCTCAAATACTAGTTGGAGTGGGAGTGCGGCATACTTCTCTCTGGTGGCTGCAGTCTGACACACATGACAAGTTCTGACGTGGTTGTGTGTATCTTTGAACAGTGTAGGCCAATAGTAACCAGCTCTTAGAATCTAGTTTGCTGTAGAAGGTGCTGATCCATGGCCTGTACCATATCAGTCATGAAACTCCAACATTACTCTTGCAGACTCTGCCTTTCCTAGGCACCTCAAATAAACACCCTCATGATTTTTCTTATAAAGGACAACTCCTTTCAACATGAAACTGTCACTCTTTAAGTGCATTTCCCTTCTTTGTACTGAATTAAGATGATGAGGGCATCTCTGAGTTAGGAGATAATGAACAATATCATCATACCACTCGCCAGGAGAAACATCCTCTAAATTATAACTCTGAGCTATAAGGTTAGGGCCTGTCTCTGCCATTGTCTATGTAAGCCCTTTCCCTCTTACCAACTTCATGGGTTGAATTTCCATATCATACTCTTGTAACATAGTTACCCACTTGGCTTTGTGTTCCCCTAGCTCATTTCGCATCAATAACAGCTTAACCGCTGAATCAAGAACTATTGCAAAGATTTTGTTTCTGAGGATATAATGCCTGAATTTCTTTACAACCCTAACTAAGCCATAGGACTACTTTTCCACACTTGGGTATCTCAACTCTGCATCCTTGAATGGTGCACTCATGAATGCTATGGGATGCTCATTTCTTTAATCTAACTTTTGAGTTAACATAGCAGCACAAGAATGGCAGAGGCAAACAAATATATTTAGAATGGTTTAGCATAGTCTGGACTTACCAAAATAGGAGCTTCAACAATAGTCCTCTTTATCTTTGCACATGCTTCTTTTGCCTCTACATTCTATTCAACTTTGGCCTCCTACTTTAACATTGCGTTCAGTGGCTTAACTATTTCTATGAACCTAGTGATGAACTTCCTCACGAAGTTGATCTTGCCAAAGAATGATTTCATTTCTTTTTTACTAGAAGGTGGTGGAATCTTAAAAATGGCTTCTATGCATTCTGCATCAATGGCAATCCCCTTTTCAGAAATAACATGTCCCAACAATTTACCTTCTGCTACTCCAAAGATGCATCTCTTTGCGTTGAGATATATCCCAAACTCTCTACATTTTTGAAAAACTTTGTATAAATCTGAGATATGATCACCTCTCTTGTTGGAAAAGATTGTTAGGTTATCCATATAAATGATTATGCACTTACCAATTATGTCTTTAAAGGAAACATCCATGGCTCTTTGGAATGTGGCTCCAACATTAATTAAGCCAAAAGACATCCTTCTGTAGGTAAAAGTGCCCCACTTGGTGGTGAAAGAAGTCTTGTGCCTATCCTCATACTGCACCATAACTTGGTTATACCCTGAATAACCATCCAGGAAAGACATCATTTGAGATCCATTGACAATCTGGAGCACTTCATCTAGTGAGGGTACTAGATAATTATCTTTCTCTGATGCCTTGTTTAGGTTCCTAAAATCTACACATGGCCAAATTTCACCATTTTTCTTTCGTCCTGGCACCAAGTTTGCAACCCAGGTGGAGTGTCTGACTAAAAATATTATTCTTGCAGACAATAGTTTCTGTGCTTCCTTCTGTATTATGGGTTCTAGTAAAGCATTGATGGGCCTTTTCCTCTGTCTAAAAGGTTTACTCCTAGATTGAGAGGAATAATATGGGTTATGATTGATGTATCATAAGTCTTTAAGTCTTCATAACTCCAAGCTATCACATTTGGATATCTATGTAGTGCATTAATGATTCCTTGCCTTTTCTCAGAAGTGCATACTTTACCAATAAAGACATTTTTGACATCCTCCTAAGATCCCATATTATATTTGTCACATTGTCCACTAATAGACTCTTTCTTGATATCCTGTTCTTGATCTCTGATCTTGTCCAGATCAAAGATCCTCTCTAGTTGCACCATTCCCCTAGGAATTGTGTTGGTCTTCAGATTAATTACCCCTTCCAAGTCCATCTCAGCTTCTTGAAGTTCAATTTCGTCAATGATTTGAGAAGAAAAGACATCAATACTAGTAATAAAATCTAAGATATGCTCATCGTCTTCAAATACTTGGAAGTTAGTGATATTATTAGGTACTGAGAGTATTGGGGTCAGCTCCACCTTAAACTTCTTTAGTCCTGAAAGAGACAGAGGCTGCAAGGTACTTGCCACCTGAGAAAGAGAATCAGCTATCTGGTTCTTATTTCATGGAATCAACTAAATGTTGAAGGCATCAAATCCTTCAATGAGGTCCAACACTCTATGTCTATAGTTGGTCATTCTCCTGTCATGACAAGAGTATTGTCTCCTAACCTGCTTAACTACTAACTCAGAATCTCCAAAAACTTGCAAGATCTTAACTTTTTTCTTCAATGCCATTAACAACCCACACACCAAGGCCTCATATTCGGCTACATTATTCATACAGTGAAAATGTAGTCTATGAGCAGCAAAAAATGTCTTACCTCTCAGACTAATTAGCTTGAAACCTACCTCGGCTTCATTCTTTGATTTGGACCCATTGAATCTTAAAGTCCAACAACCAATAACTGTAGAGTTCCCTGCTTTTTCACTTGCATTGTTACTACTGGATGGCATTTTAGAAGGCATCACTCCTTTTCCTTAGGATCTTCTTAGACATTCAAGATATCAATTTTGACTGCAGGAGTGGGGTTGATACGTTTCTGTATTTGTTCCACTGCAGCCTGGCATAAGCAACAATCTAATTCTAAATGAGAAGCATTATGTACCCTGCACCAATTGGGCAAGAGTATCTCTCCAAAGTTCATCCCTCTTCCCAACTGAACTTGATCTCGAATGCACTTCTAAATGAACTCTTGAAAATTATCTAGCAAACCAAGCTGACTATCTTCCAAACCACTATCATCTTCAGCTAGTTCGATCGGGACTTTAGTACCAGGATTCTACTGTAAGGTCAATAGGTGATGTGTGGAACATAAGAACTTCCTCCATATCTGGCTCCTCAAGAGGAGTAACAAGCGTATAGTTATCCATACTTACTTCTGATACCAGAATTTCAACAAAGGTTTTTTTGATATTCTGTAATCATGTATTTCATTCTGGGTTCCCTTTCAATTCTGATTTGGTTAGGCACTCCCTTCCAGGGAAGCCACATGTGGGAGTGATCAGTCAAAACATACCCATTCAAGGCCCTGGTGAAGTCTCTTCCCAGAATTAGGCCATAAGCGTCAGGTTTGTCAACTACCTATATATTGATAATCTGCTGAATCCTAGGATCAGAAGCAATCTGCATATGAATCATATTTAACTCTCCCACAACATTGACTTCAGTCCTATCTAATTGCATGACTTTCTTCTGTGATTCAGCAGGAGCAATTCCCATAGCTCGATATACACTAAAAGGCATAACATTGGTTGAAGCACCAGAATCCAATAGATAATTATATAGATTCTTACCAAATATTCGAATAGAAATCAAGAATGGAGGTGTGTCTGTCTTTCCTTGAAACAGAGTTAAGGGAGTATCTACTTGAGCAACTTGAGATTTGTCCTTTTCTTTCTCAGTATCTCCAGGGGGCACATGGACTTGATTATGGTTATGATTGTCTTCCTACTAACTGAGAACCAAATACTCTGTTGACACCCTTGCTAACTGATTTATCTTGTGTCATGGAATTTGCATTATAAGATCCTAAGACTGCATTCCTAATGGATGGAACTCTTAATAACTTGAACGAAGATAGATTTACCTTCAATTTTTAGAGTTCTTCAGCAGCATACGTGGCCAATTGTCCTTCATGTAAATCAGTAGGAGTCTCCCTTGGGTATTCCACCATATTTTCCTTATTCGCATCAGCATTTCTCCCTTTTGGTACATCAACATGTCTTGGATCTTGAGATAAATATCACTTGGACACCTAAGGCAGTGATGGATTATTGCTAGTATTAAGGTTTGGAGGCATGTTGAAATTATTTGGTGGAATGGAAGTAGTAAAGGGGCCTCCACCCTGTGGGCGCCTGTGTGGCAACTCCCTCAAGTCATACTTCTTGACAGGTCTCTAGAAGGTCTGTACTTCTTCAATGTAAGCTTCCTCTTCGACATAAGCCTCTTATTCATCTCTAGGACCATTATCATTCACTTGAATCTCATTGAATAACTGTGTCATTTCATCCCCATTGCATACCTAGTCTACCTCTTCCTCCAACTGGTCAGATTCCTCTTTGGGTCAATTCTCCTTACTTTGAGGAAAATGAGCATGGTTTAATACCAACACCGGTGAATCATAAGGGTTGGATGGTACTATTTCCTGACTGCTTGCATTTTTCTCCACTTCGTACTAAAAGATTGAGGCCACTGTTTGAAATTCTTGATAGTCTAACTCAGAATACTGACTAGTCTTGTGGAGCCTACACCACCCTGATAAAGCATCCTCGGCTAGATATACACTGGTAGGAGGCTTCTCTTGATTAACTGGTTGACTGGAAAATTGATTAATAGGTTGAATTACTGGTTGATCCAATGGGGTGGGGACTCCTCCATTATTGGGCCCTGTGTTCCAAGTCATGTTCTATCCTGATTGTTGCCTTCTATCGAACCCATGTCCACCACCTGGTCCTTTGTCAAAGTTCTGACCTGATGGTTGTCCTTTATCATAGTTCTATCTTTTGTCATTATTATACCATCTATCACTATTAAATTCCCTATCATTGTTGTAACCTCTATCTTGGTTATATCCTCTATCATTTTTGTATCCTCTTTCATTATTGTATCCTCTTTCATGACGTTGCCCTCTATCAAAGTTCTATCCTTGTGGATTCTCTCTATTCTGATTGGACTGCATATTTCTCTGAACAGCTTGCAACTGACTATTATGGTTCCTCAAGTAAGTCACCTCCATATTCAACTTCTTTATTTGTTCAGGCAATTCATCCAGTCATTCCTTGTCAAGATTACTATATGGAGGTTGATTCGCATTATTCTGGGAATACCTTGCTACAACATTGGCATTTAGTGACTGGTTCAAGACTTCAAAATTTTGTAGGTATGAAGGATAACTAGCCTAAGGTTGGATATGTAGAGGTTGATTCATATTTTGCTGAGGGTAACTAATTGTGGATGAAACTTGTCCTATGGAAGGTCCTAGGTGAGGGACCAGGGGCAATTGAGGTACTAGATTCATGATTGGAGTATGGTTTGCCAGAGCTTGGTTGAGAGCTGGAAATTGTCTAGGGTGAGCAATAGGTCCTAATGAGGGTAAGGCCCAGACAAATGTTGCCTTAGATTAGTGCTAACTTTCACAACCTCTACGTATGCATAAAGTAGAATAGAAGGAGGGTTATTACTCCACTTCATAAAGGTAGCTGTCAAACTATCAAGTCCCTCATAATAAACTTCTAGAGCAGTGGGTTCATCAACAACATAAGGGGCCTGTAGTCTAGTATAAGCATGATGAAACCTATTGTTGAAAGATCCTATAGGCTCATTGACCTTCCTCTTAACATTAGTGAACTGATGGTAGAGTTCATTGGAACTAATGGGAATTCAAAACTTTTGCAAAAATGTAGTCTCTAGCTCAGTCCAATGTTGGATAGATCCAATAGGTAAATGATTGTACCAATGAAATGCATCTTCCCTTGGTGAATAAGGAAATAATCTACAAGCTACATCCTTGTGGTTTATCCCTCTATCCTTAAGGCTAGTCTAAAAGATCCTGATTTGTTCCTGAGCAGTTCTATTGGGATCATTGACATGGAATTTTGAACATAAGTGTTCAGGGTTTTTGGGCATGACATTGTAAATGACAAAACTTAATGGAGATGGGTTGGTTGCTAGGAAAGCCATTAGCAGGGGTGGGGGTGGTAATGGCTGATTTATGACTGGCTGAGGTTGTTGACTAGGAATGGCCTCAAACTTAGACGAATCTGATAAAGATGGGGATGATGGAGATGTGGGAGGTGGATGGGATGATGATGACTCTCCCCTTCTGTTGGTCCTTCTTGACCTAGTGGGGTCTGGTAATTCTTGAAATTCTTTCTCTCTTGGAGAAGATCTTGTTTTTCTTCTGAATCTCTCAGGAGAAATGGCGTTCAAAAATTGATCTAGCTTGCTTATTCAGGCCCTCCTAGCGCCAATCTTATTGATGGTATTTTCTGCACAACAACAACTCAGACAAAATGTAATATCCTATCTCACTTGAAAGGTAAATCTCTATCAGCAAGCCTCAAGAGATAACCCCAAGGTTTCTAATGTTAGGTCTTGACAATGCATAAACAACTCAGTGATAAAATGTGAAAATGTCTAATCACAATGGGACCTTACTACAAGAAAAATACTAAATCTTAACTTATCAGATCTAACGATATGATGATACTCAATCCTAGATCTAACCCAATAATCAAAGAAATAGAAAAAGATAAGGGTTTCAAAGAGATTTCTAAATCTAATACTACTCCTAAGATTAACAATGCAAATGATAAACACCGAAATGGACCAATCCCTCAAAACCGATCTCTACTTGACCTGGATAAATCTGCAATCTACAAATAGTGTAATCTTCAGAGGTAAGATTTTCAAATCATGAACATTCATTCAAACAACTTATTACAATTGAAATGAACAAATCTTCACAATTGAACTAAGCACAACGAATATGAAGTACAGGCTAACTTTGCAAAGCAACTTACAATCAGTTGGTTGTGAAAAGTATGGACTAAGGGATTGATGCCACACTTCAAGTATCAAATCACAAACATTATTGAATCGAATCTAATCTAAATATTAACCTCCTCAAATAAATTTTAAAGATAGAATAAAAAGAACCATGCAAAGCAAGAGAATACAAGTATTGCACCAAATCACAAAGTCATTACTTGCATTCAAATTTCCACTGTAGCAACAATTCCAGCTTTTTGTTACAATATTTGCTTGAGAACAACTACTTGCTAACTTTCTCTACTTAATTCGCTTCTAACTATCTCTACTCTCTATCAATCTCTATATTCTAACCCTTACAAATGAGGCAAAATGCCAAATATATAGAATCCCCCTAGAAAAACCCGTTTGCCTAGCAAGAGTTTTGCAGCATTAATTAGGCACCACCAGCTGGCAAGGAGAAAGTCAAAATGGAACAAGGGAATGCATTAAATGCACAAAATACACCGAGGTTGGCCTGAGATTCCCAATGTAGCTTGGACCAATGTAGGGTGTGATAATGGGGAAGCACAAATCTCGATGTAGTTGGGCATTAACTACCTTCCCCTTTGTCTCTATTCCAATCTAGCCATTCATGGACTTTCAAGAGTGCCCCATCCAAGTTGGCCATAGGTGGTAACAAAAAAATCCTAAGTCGTATTTCAATTGATGCAATCTCCTCCCTTGATTGCTTTACCGACCTATCCCAATCCACCTTGTATGTTAGGTATTTGTCAATGACAACAATGTTTGTGGCCGCATCATCTAACTGATGCTCAGAGATGGAATTGTCATTATTTGGTGCATAAACATTATGCCACCACTTCCTCAACTGTTCCAAGCTCAAGTACTTGGGTGCAATCTTCCTTCTTCCTGTCATAATTTCAAAGAAGGCAATGGATCCATTGTAAACACTGGCTAGGGTATCTTCAATCTGCTTCCTTTTTTTGTAAATTTTCTTCAACACTTTCTGCCTTATTTCCAATGCCTCATACCACTCCCTTGGTTTGGCAGCCCTGGAGGAAGGAATAATTCCATCACTTACCAACCTATCCCAGGTGTACTCTATGATAGTTTTGGTTTTCTACAGAAGGAGATCTGTATCTTCCCTATCCTACGCCAACATCGCCTTCAACCAATCAGTTGCCATGATAACATCCTTTGCAGTTGACAAAATCTCCTTGATAACCTCATTACCCTTGGTTCCTTGCAACCAATTTGTAGTGGCAAGAGTGGAAGCTTTCATCTTTTCAAGCTCAGTAATGGTCTCCTAAGGTAAAGGTCTTGCAGCAGAAACTGAGGGATTAATAGATTGCAGAGGCTTCATCAAATCCTCCAAGCATTTCCTGAGATTCTCATTTTCTTTCTTCAACTCATGCTTGGTCTTTATTTCCTTCCTCATCCTACCCACGGTGATTGCACTTGAACCCTAGTAATCCTAAATATCCTGCGCAATAGATGTAGGCCTAAGATTGAAAGTCTAAACATTATAATATTTTTCAGCCACATCATCCTTGTTTTTATTTGGAGTAGGGGTTGCAATGTGAACAACCCTATGATGAGTTTCATCTCTTTCAATCCTCGAGATCACCCTAGCATTCTTCTTACCTTTGTCTTTTCCAATCTTGGCTAGTCGTGCATCGCAATTCAGTGGACTATCTTCCACAACAACTTGTTTTCTCCTTATCTCCTTGTCCAACCAACTAGAGACAGTGGATTCCAATTGCACTTCAACCTATTTTTCCTCTTCTTGTTGACCTTTAGGTGCTTCCTCACTCAAATTCTGCTTCTCAGGATTCTCATCTGTCTTGCTTTCCTTCTCCTTAGCATGCTCTTCCTCTTGTTCAGGTGATGGATCCTTCACTGTTTCCCCTTCTCTTGGAGGGACTTCTTCAGTTCTAATAGGGGAATCCACATATGCAACCAAAGGGGATTGCATTATATTTTCAACTTCTACCTCTGCACTATAGAGATCACCTTCATGAAATTCTTCTCCTTCAGTATCCAGATGATCCTCAACATTCTCTGACTCACTTGGTTTTGTTTGAGCTTCATGAGTGGAAGGCACATCATCATGCTGCTCCTCATGAGAAACCACTGGAGGGAGATCAACCTTAGGTACACTGTCCCTAGGAGAAGGAGTCCTAGACCTCCTTGTATACACCTTGGACTTCTCCTCTGAACTTTCAACATTTACCACCAGTGGGCAACTTCCTCCCCTCATACCTTGGAGCTTGCCTTCTCTGACAATTTTATGATTCTTCTCCTTTTGGGCACAAACACATCAACCTCAGGATTCTACCCTTCAGCCTCTTTCTGCTCAGACTTCCTAGTCCTTGTCCTCTTCTTGGCCTTTGGATTTCTTTATTTTTTTGTCTCTTGGACCTCCTCCTCTTGAACACCTTTAATTTTGATTTTGAATGGAGAAGCCAACTTACCCTTTCCCTTAGGATCCTGTTTGGTAGATTCTTTAGAGGTGGAGTGGGGATCCAAATCTCCCATTAGTGCATAGGTTCACTGTACACCATTATTTTCCAGCTCCCATAGCTTATGCTTTAGCCACATCCTAGTAAATTTGATAATTGGATCCACTAGTTGCTTTAATTTTGTCTTTTTCTCCTCCAACCAATCCACATCACTAATTGGTCTATCTTTTATGGCATCATAAGCATGATCCTGGATCAAGTTTCCATCATCTTCCAATTGATCAAGAATTTCCTTTACATTATACAATCAAACTGAATCAACTGGAAGCCAAGAGAATTTCTTCTTTCTGACCTCAAATTCATCACTGCAGTTGGTCGAGTAGTCCTCCAAATTCACCTTATGGCTATACTCTTTGCTGGCCTTCTTTTGAGCTTCTCCTGTATTATCAAATCTGGACCTCTTGGAGTGGAAAGACAGGCCAAGAGTACTCATTTCTTGCTCTAAAGCCTGGACAGAACCAATGGAAGGAAAAGTCTCTCCAGTGCCAATCCTCAATGGGAAGTCCCCACCAAATCCAGTCTTATGCTTGTCCCTCTTGACAATGGCATCAAAGTCACAGATCTGCCTAGTGACCTCCAACAGTAGAATGTGATTGGTAGGGTATCTTGTAAGTCTATATGGATCTCTCTGGCAGCCATCAATCCAAATGTAGGAGAAAGTTGGGAACTAAATAAACCATGCCCCATATTTCTTAATGAGTTCTTTTGCTTGATTCGAAATCCTGACATGCTCTGCACCTTGAAGCAATCTAGTGATATGCATGGTGAATGCATCATTCGCCCTCCTATAGCTCGAGCTTCCTAGATGCAATTGAGGGTAAACCTCATAGATGATAACCTGTCCAAAGTTGCCCCTTATACTCAATCCTTTATAGGGGTGGAATCTTGAAAGTGCATAGACCAAATATGAGGTCATTGTGAAGGTCTTTTTTTGTAACACATTGGACAACTGCTCATGGATTACTTGGCTAATGACCCCTACCCAATGGTAATTAATGTTCTCTTACTCCATCCTCATAATCACATGGCACATCCAATTCTCAAACATGCCAGCATTTTTCAATCCAACCACCCTGCTAAGGAGAGTGATGGCATCATAATATTCCTTCTTGAACTTTATCTTGAAAAGTTGTTTGGGTAGTTTGGAATAATGAGACTTGGGCTTCTCCAGCCAAGAATTGATAAATTGTTGAGACTTCACAGTCTACTCATTGTAGAACTCCTGAGCCACCTCAAAGCTGAATCCCACCACATGAGATTTGTCTGGCATATCAAAGGTTTGGGTAATGGAAATAGGGTTGAGATTTGCAACAACCCTCCCCTAAGGACCAATAATCCTTTGTGTGTCTTGATCATAATTCCTGGCACATTCAAGGACCAGGTCATAACATTGCACCGTGGAAGGGAAACCGGCTACATGGGATAAGCCTGATTCCATCATCCTTCTAGCCACCAAAGGAAGATCCTCCACCACCATCCTTCCTTTAAATTCTTCATAATCCCATGATCTGACATTTGTATCAGTCACCTCTAATGAAACTGAATTGATTTTACTATGAAGGACCTTGCTCTTAATGTCCATTTTAATCTTCTCTACATCAGACATTGAGGACCCAACTACTGCCTTGCTAGATTTAGCCTACACTCAACATGGAAATCATAGTAAAAAGCATAGGAAGGGAATGTTAATCCATCAAAACATCGTTAGAATGAACCTCATATAATCAAGGTGTTATTAAATCACATATAAAATGATCAAAACAAATTTCAGGTTTCTGGACCATCCACAGAATCTGAGCCAGGGAGGAATTTCGAAAAAATTTGGGCCAAACGGATTCCAGTGGAATAATCAACAAACACCTACTAACAATTAAATATGATCATTTTCAATCAAAAAACCTCATAGGAGATCACAAGATAGTATGAAATAATAATAAAATGCATTGAAAATCACTAACACATCATGCTACTCCATGTTTCCTTACATTCTATTAAATTTTAGGAAAATCTGCCAAAGACAAATTTCTACAGAGACAGAGACACTTCGCAAATTCCAAAAAAAAAAGGGGACCAAGGACTTCGGGAAAATGCGGCGTTAGTGGAAATCCATGGAATTGTCTCAGGTCGCCAAAAGACTGTCATGTCGTTGAGAAGTCTTGACGACTTCTGGGAGGTCACACTAAAGGTGGATGCCATCGGATGAGGTTTCACTAAAATTAGGTGGTTTCGGTGTAACGTCTCGTCGATGAGGGGGAGTCTCAGTGAAGCAAATGGATGTTTCGGTGATAGGTTTTGAATTCGGCTAGAGGTCTGGTCGACTGCATAATGCTTCACCAACATGGAGTCTCATCAGTATAACCTCCGGCCGACAAGATGTGGTCTCCCCGAAAGAAGATCCAAATTCGCCAAGAAAGGAAGGCTTCGTCATGAGGTCTTGGTGACCGTTGGTAGTCTCAGCGAAAGGTTGGTGTCGGAGTAAAGTCTCACTAAAAGTAAAGGTCTCAGAAAGAGTTGTGAGCTCACCCAAAGGTCTCACCGACCGATGGAGGGTCTCCTCAATTGAAATGAAGGGAGCTTGACGAGAGTGGAATGCGCTCGGTGAAAGGTCTAGCTAAAGGATGGAGGTCTCGTTGATGGTGTATATGATAGCGATAATTTTATTGCACCTCACCAAATTTGTGGGAAAATATGCTAGAGATGGATTATCCTGAAGGAAAGAGAAATCCTGAACTGAGGCCAAAAGCCAGATTGTGACATGAAATCATGATTTCACACACAACATCTCATTAATCATGGATTTCAATGATTTAAGCTTAGGGAAAGTTATGCATGGACCTTCAAAATATTTTCTTTGCATTCTAGGCTCATTTGAGAGCAAACTAAAGATGAATGGTGATGCCTTAGGTTTAAACCCTATACATCTACCATTAACACACATGCAAACCTATGGCTCAGGTAATTCAAATGCCGACACCATACTAGGGGAAAGAATCGTGATTCTCAAGTAAGTTCACCAAAATGAAAATAGACCAACAAACTCATAAATTACTTGGGAGATCATAAATTAATCAATGTTATGCAACCCTAGTCATGAAGTGATCAAATATTCAAGAATTCAAGTCCTAGAAGCTCTTATAACATCAACGCACTATCCATAATCATCAATTTAAAGCAAGGAAATCAAACACATACTATTATAAAGTGGAAATTGATCCCAGAATCAACAAATGCGAAGAGAATGGTGTCCACAAAGAACAGGGGCAAGAATGCACAAGAAATCACCACTAAATCAATCAATTCAAGCCCAAATGTCCCAAATCAGATCAAAAGCTCAAAGAACAAATTCAAAGGATGTAGTCCTCAACTCAAACGATGGAAAATAATAAGCATGATGGCATAAAAGATCCCAAAATCAAGATAAATACATCCTTCAAAGCAGACACGAAGTCATTAATGCAATTGATAAGACAGTCAGAAAACTCAGGAATTTGACAACAGGGCTGAATCTGGGAAAATTTGGCCCACACAAAAATTTGTGAATACCAAAAATCCCCAAACAATAGGGTCCAGCCGGAGTCCAAGCAGGATCTGGAAAAAACTGACCATGGTGGAAAATCCCGAATCCGAGTAAGAACTCGAAATTAATCTAGAACTTAGGATTTTCAATAAATAACCCAAGGGAAACACTTAGGCAATCAAAATGAACATTTTAGCACATTCCAAAGTAAGAAAAAACCTCAAAATGAAAGGGCCAAAACACCAAAACCAAAGCGAAAGAGGGTCCCTGCTTT
>VDFB02264905.1:40955-55404 GCA_007258455.2 Sequoia sempervirens
AACATTTAATGGGTTCACTGGAAGGGGGGTTCACCAGGAACTCTCTTTGGGTTCGCTTAAACCAAATGTTTGTTCGAACCCCCAAAAACCAAAAATTTTTCCATGGGGGCATTTTTTTCCAATTTTCTTCCTCATTGGAATTGTAAACCAGTTTTGTGGGTTTACCCAAGTTGGAAGTTTATTACCGCTCATCGCTCATTGATGAAGTTTACTTGGATTGAAAATGTCTTCAGTGATAAGCGATGGATGAGTGATAGCACAAGATCTTGATAGGTGGTGCAATCACAATCCTTCATTGTTCATTTCCCATCACTCATCGCTGGAATGAGTTAGGAAATGAAATATTTCCAATGACACAAAGAGCCAAGATGGTGCAAGGAAACACAAAAGGCCATCACACATCACAGAGAGAGCTAAGTGGGTAAGATAACTCCAATGATGCAAAGGGGTTTAGTGATGCAAAGTAAAAATAAGCCATTGTGCATCACATAAGTGAAATCAAAGGAAACATATTTGTAGTGATATTAAGGATGTGTGCAATGCAATAAAAAATGAGTCTATCATTCATCACGAAAATGGAATTGATGAGCAACAAGCTTTTAGTGATGCGCAATGCAAAGAATTGAGTGATAGTAATTAGCACATGCCTTAAAGTTGTTCATAAAGAAAGGGTTGCCTAGGTATAACAAAGAATGGGAACTTAAAATAAATGCACAACATAAGCCCAACATAGGATGAAAGGTAAAAAAATTTAGGACTCCAACTTTATAAGACAACAACCCCCAAACAAAAAGAAGGGAAAATTTATCATGTGATGGGAAAATGGGAACCCTAGACACAAGGGGTCGGTAACAACACTAAGAAAATAGCTTAAGATGTAACTTAGACAACTAGAAACCTAATACATCAAGTCAATGGAAGATTAGACCAAAAGAACAAGGATTGTGATAAAGGGAAAACATGCTAGGTAAAACCAAAAAACATAGCATAAAACCCTAAACCCTTGACAAAATTTTAAAACCCAAGACCACCAAAGGCCAAATCAATTTTTTTTGGAAGGTTCTACTAGTGGCTCATGCTTGGGGACGCATGCCTCTAGTCAACATGGTGAGATTCCAAATCTCATGGTTGAAGCAAACCAAACCCAAAGAGAAAAAACCAGGGACATCCCAAACAAGGAAAATCAGACAAACCAAAGCAAAAGCGCACCAAACCTATATACAAAAATATACATAATGTTATAGTGTACATGAAAAAGTAACACACCTTAGTAGAATTATGCTTTCAAGAACTATGCATGTTCTGTAAATTCAAGAAACTCTCTAGTTAAACTTTGCAAATAGTAGGAATCTTCACCATGAGTATTTGATATCAAATAAGGGCCCAACCACAAAGCATCAAATTTTCCATGTTTTCCCTTATCTTGAGCTCTAGCATTCCACATCATCACCATGTTTCCTACTTAAAAATTCCATGGAGAAGCCTTTTTATCATTTAAATTCTTGACTTGCAGTTGTATTTTAGAATTTTTGTTATGAGATTCTCTTTTAGTTTCATCCAACTCTATTAGAGCATCAACCATGTGTTGTATTTCATCACAAATATCTTCATCATATTCTTGAAAAAAATTATACATTTTTAGAAAGTTTTTTTGAGGCAGTCTTGCATCCAAACCATAGACCAAACCAAATAGGGAATGTCTAGTAGCTTTTTTGACAATAACCCTATCTTTCTGAAGCACAAGCTTCAGTTTTGAATCCCATGCTCTCTTATTTTACTCAATCACCCTTTTGATAATCTTCATCAAAATCTTATTACTTGATTCTTCCTGACCATATCCTTTTGGATGATAAGAGGAAGAATAAGATATATAGATTCCATGCTTATCACAAAAATCTCTAAACTCATTTGATCAAAGATAATCCTTTTTGGGGCTGCAAATCTAATCAAAATGTTCATAAAAAAATCAACCACAACTTTGCTTGTTGCTTTCTTTGTGGGGATTGCTTCTACCCACTTTGTAAAATAGTCAGTGGAAACAAGAATCCAAGAGTGTCCCCCATTGGATCTCTCAGAAATCTCACCAATGAAATCAACACCCCATTTTTGAAAAGGGGCTTGGAATGAAATTGGTCTAAGTGACAAATTTCTAGAAAACTTCAGCTTTCCTAAGAACCTTTGGCAAGCATCACAATTTTTTACAAACTTGTGGGCATCTTTGAATACTAAGGGCCACTAAAATTCTGCTCTCAAAATCTTGTGGAAGTTGTATTTTTTAATATCTTGCCTCAAGAGACTCTGTTAGTGCCATTTCTAGTTTTCTCATTGTCTAGTTGTGTACTCTAGTTTTTCATGATAAAACTTTAGCTATGGGGTGTTTCTCATTTCCGCACGTGGGTTAAGTGGGCTCCCACAAGGGTTGAGCTCAGCATGTTTGAATTCACTTTTGGTGGGTGTTTCTCCCTCTGGTTTGTTAGAACTATAAAATTTTGAAATTTTTCATAGTTAATTGCATCCATGAGTGTTCAAATTGAGCCCTTGTCAATAGCATATTGTCCCTTCCTCATATTGCCTCGCTCATATTCTGTCGTGTGATCCATTTGAATCCATTGTGTCATGCATATTTTTCATTCTGGTTCATGTCGGCATAGGTACCCAATTGTCTCCCTGACCTATGTATGTTCCACTATTCTTTGTTGCAGGTTGTCGGTGAGACATTCCTCTTGTTGTGGCGACGGTGGGAACCCTTATCGGCATATCTTCTGGCTATCGGGCTAGCCTCTTGCTGAAGTTTCTGATGTCTCGGTGATAGGTGCATTTTGTATTCTATCGGCATATGTTTTGTATTGCGGCGGGAGGTCTTGGCGAAGGGGTCGGGTCTTGCTGACATGATTTAAAGTGGCACTCGGCAGGAGTTCTCTCTTCTCTCGGTGACCTAACATGCTCTGTTGTTTTGGCATAACTTTTCACTCTACATAGCATCTCACCGAGGTTTTCATGTTATGGCGATAGGTGGACTCTGTCGGCGAGAGACCCATTTTGTCTTGGCGAATGTGAATGACCTCGGATGATTTTCGGTGAAGCAAGGCATTCTCTACATAACGTCTCGCCGAAGGTTGAATGTTATAACGACATGAGAGTTTTTTCGGTGTAGGGATGGTGGTGTCTTGGCGATACATTATGGCTCAAATTTTTTGGCAAAGCAATGTGATATCTACAAAGGGTCTCCCCGAGAGCAATAAGCTACAGTGACAGTGAGTGAATGCAGGGGCATCGGTATAGAAGGTCATAAGTCTCGGCGACATATAAAGAATGAGGTGGGTTTTCGGTATAATTCCATGATCTATATGATGTCTCACCGATGACCTCGGGCTATAGCGACATTCACAAGGGAGAAGGTTGCATCGGCGAAAGAAACATAAAGTCATAGCGACATCTCATAAGGGGTTTCTTTCAAAGGCTTGTCGGTGAGAGTTATTTTCTTGGGGTGATGTCTTCTCAACTTCAGGATGTCTTCCCGAGACCCTCTCCCATTGGCTTGTGTTCATTATGTCTGGGAGATGTCTCCCCGACCCCGACTTGTCTCGCTGATTATGTTAACCCTTCGATGTGACTCCCTTCGGTCGCGATATCTTCACCATGATGTCTGGATGACCTAGCCAACCCTTGCCGACTATGTTGAGTGTTCAATGCAACATATGATTTTCGGCCTGTGGTCTCCCCGACTTGTTTATTTCTTGCCGACGGTGGTTGCCTGCTTCAACGACTATTGATATTTAAAAGACAGCCACCCGATCACTATCGATCGATGACCCAAATTCAATTTCATGTGTTTCAGGGTTTCTGTTATGTTCGCGCGTGAATACTTGGAGCATTCATGGTGGCAGATGAGAGGATCACTAGATCCACTGAACCAGCATTCATGGCGACGGCTCTAGGACAAGGACAGCATGGCTTGAGTCTGGACGCCCAGATTCAGCGGCAGATTTGACATTGATTGCCTGGCTTCATTCGTGCGGGAATGTCTTTCCTGCAGCAACCCGACCAGCGGCATTTAAGACCTGAGAAGTTGTTGAAGGTCACAGCGAGTGTTTTGATTGGTCACAATGCAGTTGGGGTCTAACGTGGCGTGTTGATCTAGCTCTGAGCTGGATGGTGATCCCTAGACTGTTTAAAAGGAATGTCTGAATCATTTGTAAAGGTCTTCAGCCAGATACTGAAATCAGAACTGAAAGAGCACTAAGTCACAGAGTCAGGTTTTTACCAGATTTTGAGGTCTAGGGTTACAGTCTGTAAATTGTAAGGTTCTTGGATGCATACCAGAACCCGAATGTATTTGTTTAGGTCTTTGAGTCTCTCCTTTGGATTGTACATTTGAATTGCTAATGAAACTGATCAAGGATCATTCCATTAGCCTTTGTAATACTTTCTTGCATTGTCTATTTTGATAATAGCTCATGTGCAAGGAATAGGTTAAATTGCTTTCATCATCTCAGAAATTTATATGTATGATTGAAGGATTTGATAAGTAGTCTTTAAGATCTGATCACTAGCTGTGGGATTAATAAGGTTAGTTTCACATAGGCTTTATTTGTCCAAGTAATCATTCCTTCTATTTGCAGATTGTCTTGACTCCTAGCCCAATGGATATTGGCACTGATCTAATATATGCTATTTGTCTTTAGGGTTTCAGCTATCTTGCTTAAGAACATTCATTCAAGTTAATGTTTCTTGTTTCATGAATGATATTTGTGTTGAGTTTCATTCTCTGTTAATTTGTCTTTCTTATCCAATGATTTTCCATCTCTTGGATGAGTGTGTACACTTTAACCATGCCCAAGAATGCATCTGCTTAGTTTTATTTGAAGTCTTGTAAGAGTATGCATTGGTTGCTTACAAGAAATCTCATAGTGTGCTTAAGGAACACCCTCATGGGTCTTGTAGAGCCCGAAGTGAAGGAGAATGCAATAACTAGGTATTGCATCTCATTAGTTGGCCACCTATCTAGCAAGCATACAAGCATTGAGTGTGGCAAGCTCATAGGTGCTTGCTCAGACCTGCTGGTTAGTTGTGAAAACAACCAACAAGTTGGTGACTCTACTGGGGACCTATATTTCATATTGAATAGAATCTCCAAGGTGTTTTATCCCACAGTTTGTTCATAGAGTCAGTCATTTGAGAACATTGGTTGAGTATAGCTTATATCTCTGCCTTTGTGTTTATATTCCTGAGTGATTCCTAGTCTTATTGTTGTCAAGTTGTAGTTACCAAGCTCTGAAAGTCTTGTTGTATTCCAAAAAGTAACACCATTGTTACTAATCTGTCCCAAGAAGCTTGGGTGGCGACTCTGAAGTCTTTGTACCAGTGCAAACCAATATTTAAAGATATAGAAGAAGTTTAGAGCAGAAATTCAAAGAGAGTCAAGAAGGCTGAAGGAATCCCAGTTCAAATGAGGAGAACACGAGGTTATTACAGAAACCATCCAGAGCAGGATCTAGAAGAAGAGTTGCCTAGAAACAAAGGAAAATAGGTGAAGGGAAAACCAGCACAAAAAGGTATGTCTACACTGCATCCCACCCCTGAACGTCAAGTTTCTTCTCATTCTGGTTCACAAAGTGAAAGAGATTTGGTAGATTTAGATGATAATGTATCCAATGAGAGAGGGGAAGTGCATATGAAAAATATTGTGAATGAATATTCATCAGATCATGGCCAAAATGCCATACAACAAAGGGGAAGGGGTAGATTCCAAAGGAATAATAGGAATACCCAACATGATAGGACCATAGAATGCCCTACTCCCACACCTCTTAGGGCTACCTTTGTCTCGAATGATTCATCCACTGGTGATGACTATTCCCACAACCTGCATCTATACCAAACTGCTAGTACAACTTCTGATAGAGAGTCTACATTACCTGATGAGGATGAGATCTCTGATGATATACAAAGACTTAGTCAGCAAATTGCTGCACTAAATGAGAGTAGGAAACAAAGAGAAGCAGCAAAAGAGAAAAAGATAAGAGATGCTATGGATCAGAGGGATGAGCTGCATAAAAGAGTTAAAGAGATGGAAGCCATGGATAGATTGGCAGCCCAACAAAATGAGGAGGATACCCTGGTATTTCCAGAAACCTCAGGAAGGATCCTCTCTGACCCCCTGGTTAATAAGATCAGAAGTAAACCTCAAAGTGATAGAGTTGAGGAACATGTTGTTCCTCTTCCTAGGTATACTAGTAAACAGCCTCAAAATGTGGACAAAGGTAAGCATCCTATGCAGGAAAAGAAAGGAAATGAGGGAGTAAGAATAAATGAAGGAGGTGCTGAGAAGAATACAGATCAAAATAACACTGCCTCACTTTTTGATAAGCTAACGAGAGAAAATGAGGAGTTGGAGAGAAAAACAAGGGAGATGGAATTACTTGCAGCAAACAAAGAAATGAAAAGGAAGCTTAGTTTCCTAGAATCTACTTTGAAGGATCCTATCCCTGATGCTCAAAACACATATGGTTGATCTTTTTCTTCAAACCCTAACCATGGTGATAGGGTTTCACCCAAAGATAATCCTTCCAGCTCCCTTCCACCCCCTAGAGGTCATGAAAAAGTTGCCCATTTTGTTGATCTACAAGAGCCTCAAGGTCGACAATCAGGTCATGAAGATGAAAGATAGAGAGACACTGATACCCAGGCTGAAGAAAGAAGACCTGTGAGAAGAGGAGTGACTCATACTGAAAAATACAGGTAGTTATGTTTTGATAATATCCCCGGTTACCCAAACCCTGTACCTGATAAAGCTAGGAAACATCTACCAAAGTTTGCAGGTAATAATGCTATCAGTGGTGAGGATCACCTTAAAGCTTTTCAAAGTTTTTTAGAAGACTTTGAGCTGTGGGATGAGGATGTAGCCATGAAATAATTCATGCAATCTCTGATAGAGGATGCAAGAGACTGGTACCGAAGTCTGTCTGATTTAAGCATTGATTCTAAGAATTCTTTCTTCAGAATTTTCAGAGAACAGTATGGTGACCAGACTGACCCAAGGTTCAGGCTACATGATTTCAATAATATCACAAAGGGACATAATGAAATGGCTATTGAATTTAATGCAAGATTCAAGAAAGCAATGGCTAAGGTCCTTATTTCTCTTCGACCTAATGAAAGATCATGTCTATTTACTTACTGTAATGCCTATGACAGCAAGATGTGCTACTTGCTCGGAGACAAAGATCCACAGTCCCTACAAGAGGCTTACAAGATGGTTGTAAACATTGAAAATAATAGAAGAGCATCTAGTAAGATGGGTAGGAGAGATGATCCCAGGCTTACCAAAGCCTCTAATCCTTCAAATGAGAAAGGGGTCAAAGATGCAGCACCAGATGACAAATGGGATCAAGTTTTGAACCTACTATAGAAACAAGCAAAGTCTGAAAAGCCTTAATTTTAGAGAAATGAAAGGCCCCCAAGGCTACAAGATTACCTATACCATACCAACTAGAATAATGGGAAGCTTGTTCCCAATAATCAAAGGAACCTCCATGGAGTGCCTGATGCATTACAGAAGAATACCTCAAACATGGCAGATGATCTACCATGGTGTGATGCATGTGAAATTCCACACTCCTCACATCAGTGCGCTATTGCGGCCAAGGAAGTGGAAGAAAAGAAAGGAAGTTATGAGGAAGGTGATTATCTTGGCAACCCTAATGAGACTTCGAATGCGTTCTTGACCAAGTCAGATTTGGAGTATGAGGAATATTCCTCTGACTGTGGTGCTGATACAAATGAGATAGATATGCAAAGACAAGGTCTTCTTCATTAGCAACCATTACTTTATGATGGAGAAGGAGATGATCAGTTTACTACTTACAACCTTGAAACCTATGGAACTTCTTTGAGGAGACCTTCTAATGAAGAGATAGAAAAGTATGCAGTTGCATTGGCCGCTAGAGCTCAGGCTAGAAATGATTTTCACCTCAGAAATAGGGTGGTAAAGGCTAATCTAGGTCACCAAGGGGGAATATTCATCAAAGAAAATGATACTGATCCTAAAGATGCTAAAACTAAGAACATAAAGGTGAGTACCAAAACCAAGGAAGTCAAAGAGCCAAGAATTTGGGCTAAAAAGAATGACAAAGCTAAGATAACCAGTGAAGCTACTTCATCAGATACAAAGATGAAAGAATTGAGGCTTGCAAATCAAAGTGAGGGTAAGAAAATAGATGCACTGACTTCTCATGAAGTTATATTCCCAGAGATTCCAAGTTATGCACTAGTTGACATGTTTCAGGTCCTATCTTAGATAAGGGTCACAGTCCCGCTTCTTAAGATGATGAGGATTGATGACCACAAGCATAAAACAATGGTGGTCATCAAGAGCATTGCTGGGAACAATCAACCCAAAATGGAAGCTCAAATACCTGAAACAAGTGCAGGCCAAGTGAAGGATGATGCAGCTCGACTGAACGCAAATGGGAATCCTGAAGTCTATCTAGGAACTACAATCACTGCTAACCCTAATCTGGTCAACCCCCTTTTTCTGAGCCTGATTATCAATGGAAACTTGCTTAGAAATTATATGATTGATTCAGGTGCCTCAAATAATGTGATTCCTATTAAAATCATGGAGGAAATGGGCTTAAAGGTGGATAGCACTTATGGAAAATGCTATGCTATGGACTCAAGGGAGATCCCTGTGATTGGAATCATAAATGAAGTATCATATAGACTCGCAGCTTGCCCTGAGAAGGAACTTGTCATGAGTGTCATAGTAGCTGACATCCCTCCAGCATATGGAATGCTACTGTCAAGGAAATGGTGTGCTTCTATGGGAGGAAGTATACAATGTGACTTATCCTTTGCTACCTTTTCCATTGATTAGAAGGATGTTAAGATTGCCCTGGAGTCAAGGTGCAAGCATATGATTGAATCTGTTGGTAAAACAGAAGAACCTCCACTTATCAACTTTGTTAATACTAATATGGATACCTTTCGAGTTGAGGAGGCAGGACAAGAAGACGGAAAGACCAAGTCAGTGCTAATAGTCAAAGAGATCATGCATGATACTTCAGAGGAATCAATTTGGACCATGTACTTTGATGGAGCTTGCTCCAAGGATGGCTCAAGTGCTGGTGTCTTGCTAGTATCACCCCAAGGTAAGACTTTAAAATACTCCTTTCTACTCCAATTTGCATGTACAAACAATGTGGCTGATTATGAGGCTTTGCTACTTGGCCTAAAAATTGCCTCTAAGCATGGGATAAAACTATTAAGGGTATTTGGTGACTCAGAGCTGATTGTCTCTCAAGTCAGATCTAGATTTGTCACTAAGGACAAATGTTTGAGGCAATATAGGAATGAATTTTGGGATACCATTGAGGCATTTGATGCCTTTGGCATAGATTGGATAGAAAGGGGACAGAATGCCAAGGCTGACTTGTTTGCCAATATTCCTGTTAAACTAGATGAAGTGACTTTAAATGACATTTCTAGTAATGAGATACAAACCAGGCCCACAATTCCTGATAATGTCTACAATTGGCAGGTGTTCCAAGATGACAATGATATTTTGAGATTCCTACACTGTGTTGACCAATATGAGCATTAGGAGATTGATTTTGGATCATATGTGGTAGAAGAAAATGGTAGAGAGACCTTGTTTTGGAATGAAGTAATTCAACTGAAGAGCAACAAAATCCCAAAAGGGTTGGTAGCGTTGGAGAGAATCTTTGAAGGACTAGATAAGTCCAACACAAAACAAGTAGCTACCCTAAGGAAGACCTAGAAGAAATTAATCTAGGGACTGATAGTGCACCAAAAAAGGTATACATAGGCAAGAAGATGAAGCTTCATGTAAGGAAGATGCTGATTACCCTATTGAGGAAATATAGGCATGTGTTTGCCTGGTCTTATGATGACTTGAAGGCTTATAGGGAAGATTTGTTCCAGCATGAAATTCCCCTGAAACCTGATGTGAGACCATTCAGGCAGAAGCAAAGGCCTATCAATCCAACCTTGAGATCCAAGATGCAGGAAGAACTAACAAAATTGAGTGATGCAGGGATTATTAAGCCTATAAGGCACTCATCATGGGTGTCAAACCTGGTTCCTGTAAGAAAAAAGAATGGTGATCTCAGGTTGTGTGTGGACTTCAGATATTTAAATATTGCATCATTGAAAGACAACTATCCACTCCCAAACATGGAGGCTATGCTGTAGAAAGTGACTGGATGTGAATTGATGTCCATGATGGATGGATTCTCTGGTTACAACCAAGTCATGGTGAAAGAATCAGAGCAGTACAAGACAACGTTCACCACACCCTGGGGAACTTATGTCTATGTGAGAATGCCTTTTGGCCTAATTAATGCTGGTGCCACTTTTCAAAGAGCCATGGATGTGGCCTTTGCTGAGTTTTTAGACCTATTCCTTGCTGTTTACCAAGATGACTTGACTGCTCACAGCAAGAAAGAAGAGGACCATTGCTCTCACTTAGAGAAAATCTTTGTCAGGGCATTGGAATATGGTATTTCCCTTAATCCCAAGAAATGTGCCTTTGGGGTTAAGGAGGGCAAGTTACTGGGGCACATTGTCTCAAAAGATGGCATCAGAATTGATCCAGAAAGGATACAGCCATTGATAAGATCCAACCACCAAAGAATGTCAAGGGAGTACAATCTTTCTTTGGTCAAATAAACTTCTTGAGAAGGTTTGTCACTAACTTTGCAGAAATCAGCAGACCTATCTCCAAAATGCTGAAGAAGAATGAGAGGATAGTCTGGTCAGAAGAGCCCTTAAAGGATTTTCAAGCCATTAAAGAAGCAATAAAAGATGCTCCTGTGTTGAAGACACCCGACTATTCAAAGCCTTTCCAGTTGTTCACCTTTGCTTCTTTTCACACTATAGCAGGGGTGTTGTTACAGAAGAATGATAATGGTTTCGAGCAGCCCATAGCCTTCTTCAGTAAGTCTTTACAAGCTGCAGAATTGAAATATGACATAAATGAGAAACAGGCATATGCACTAGTCAAGGCTATCAAAGCTTTCAGGCCTTACTTAATGGGAGTTGTCATAATTGCATATGTGCCTAGTGCAGCTGTCAAAGACATTTTCACACAGCAGGAAGTGTCAGGAAGGAGATGCAGATGGATTAATAGAATTCAAGAGTTTAACATTGAGGTCCAAATCACTAAGTTGGTGAGGGGACAAGGATTGGCCAAGCTTATGGCCCAGACCAATTTGGAAGCAAATCAAATAAACTCATTGGAAGAGGAAAACAGATCGAACATATGTGATATGGAACATTCTGAGTGGTATAAGAATGTGATCTATTATCTGCAGAGGATGAAGTGCCCTGATGACCTGAATGAAAATCAGAAGAGGACATTGAAGTTACATGCTATAGATATGTTATCATACAAGGAAATTTGTGGTGGAGAAGTAGAGGAGTCATGCTGAAATGCGTTGATCAGAATCAAGCATTAGAACTTCTAAGGGATATGCATGGTGGATTCTGTGGCAGACATTACATGGCCAAGACAACTGCACACAAGGTGATGAGGGCCAGTTTTTGGTGGCCTACTATATTTAAAGATGCACATTAGTTTGTGAAGACATGTGATGCTTGTCAGCATTTTTTTGGTAAGTTAAAATTTTCTGGTAACCTTCCCCTCAGACCGGTTACTGTGCAATCTCCATTTCAGATTTGGGGCATTGATTTTATAGGGGAAATAACATGCAAATCTAGTGGAGGCCACTCCTGGATATTAGTAGCCACTGATTATTTTACTAAGTGGGTGGAAGAAATCCCAACAAAGAAAGCAACTAGCAAGGTGGTGATTGATTTCTTGATAAACAATATACTGACAAGGTTTGGATGCCCAGAAAGAATTGTATCAGACAATGCTATGTGTTTCAGGTCTGAAGAATATACTGAGTTTTGTGAAAAATATGGTATCCAAATTTCTTATTCATCACCATATCACCCACAAGGAAATGGACAAGCTGAGTCAAGCAACAAGAGCTTAATGAAGATCATCAAGAGAATCTTGGATCAGAATAAGAGAGCCTGGGATTCTAAGTTGAAATTGGCTATCTGGGTAGATAGGGTGACTGTGAAGAAGGAAATTAGTTGTGCCCCATTTGACTTGGTCTATGGCATAAATGCAAGGTTACCCCAAAACAACCTGATAGAGATGTACAAGTTTATCTAGGTATATGACGATGAAGTTGACAATGAGATGCAATTGAGAATGGATGCTCTCACAGTGCTGGATAAGACTAGAAGGGATGCTCAAAGGAGAAATGCCAAGTTGCAAATGTAGGTAAAGAACCTATATGATAAAAGGACATCAGCAAGGAACTTTGAGAAGGGAGATTTAGTCTTATTATGGAATGCCAGATTAGAAGACAAAGGGAAGCATGGGAATTTTGATGCCATTTGGTTAGGCTCGTTCATGATCAGCGATAAATGGGGAGAAGATTCATATGTTCTTCGGGCTCTGACAGATGAGATTCTTAAACTACCAGTTCCTAGACAGTTCATGCAGTTGTACTTCTATTGAGGTATCTCTTTTCCATGAATAGTAGCTTAGGGTTTTGTTTTCGTTTTGTTTTCTTGTTTATGTCTATTGGTTCTGTCTAGACCAGTTCCTGGTTGGTTTTGGTCCTTTCTTTTCTGATCTACTCTCTCAGTGATCTAAATTCTTGCTATGCCCACCAGGGACATACATCCCCTAACTGGAGCCTACGTTAGTGCCATTTCTGGTTTTCTCATTGTCTAGTTGTGTACTCTGGTTTTTCATGATAAAACTTTAGCTATGGGGTGTTTCTCCCTCTGGTTCTATTAGAACTATAAAATTTTGTAAATTTTCATAGTCAATTGCATCCATGAGTGTTCAAATTGAGCCCTTTTCATTAGCATATTGTCCCTTCCTCATATTTCCTCGCTCATATTCTATTGTGTGATCCATTTGAATCCATTGTGTCATGCATATTTTTTATTCCGGTTCATGTCAACATAGGTACCCAATTGTCTCCCCGACCTGTGTATGTACCACTATTCTTTATTGCAGGTTGTTGGCGAGACATTCCTCTTGTTGTGGTGATGGCGGGAACCCTTATCGGCATATCTTTTGGCTATCAGGCTAGCCTCTTGATGAGTTTATGATGTCTCAGTGATAGGTGCATTTTTTATTCTATCGGCATATGTTTTGTATTGCGGCGGGAGGTCTTGGCGAAGGGGTCAGGTCTTGCCAACATGATTTAAAGTGGCACTCGACAGGAGTTCTCTCTTCTCTCAGTGACCTAACATGCTTGGTTGTTTCAGCATAACTTTTCACTCCACATAGCATCTCACCGAGGATTTCATGTTATGGCGATAGGTGGACTCTGTCGACAAGAGAACCATTTTGTCTTGGTGAATGTGAATGACCTCGGATGATTTTCGGGATGGCGGTGTCTTGGCGATACATTGTGGCTCAAAGTTTTTGGCAAAGCAATGTGGTATCTACAAAGGGTCTCCCCAAGAGCAATAAGCTACAGCGACAATGGGTGAATGCTGGGGCATCAGTATACAAGGTCATAAGTCTCGGCGACATATGAAGAATGAGGTGGGTTTTCGGTATAATTCCATGATCTATATGACATCTCACCAATCACCTCGGGCTATAGTGACATTCACAAGGGAGAAGGTTGCATCGGTGAAGGAAACATAAGGTCACATCAACATCGCGTAGGAGGTTTCTTTCAAAGGCTTTCCTTTCAGTGAGAGTTATTATCTTCAAGGTGAGGTCTTCCTGACCTGGGTTTGTCTTACTGACTATGGTGGCCCCTTTGGTTCTCGGTGTGACTTCCCCCAACGTTGAAGTCCCCCAGGTTAATAGCTAAGCTACTAATGTGACTCCTTTTGTGCATGTGTTGATAATCAACGGCCTCAATGAAAGTTACCTGACGGTTACCGTGAAATGGTTTCCTAGTCCGGTCCGCCAAATTGTTGACTAGGGTTTTCTGTCGGTGAGACATTTTCTCTTCGCCGTCACATCTCACCAAGCATGGAGACCTCTGGGTGAGTGTTGGTTTCTCTTTGCAATGAATTCTTGCGGTCTGGCCAACTTTTTTTTGTTACGCCGACCCCGCCATGCTCTCAGTGTGATCTTTTAACTTTGCTAAGATCTTTGGCTGACTCGGCCATCTCTCCCTAACTCTATGGTGCACTCGGTATCCTTTGTAGACTCTGCTGGGATGTTACACCGACCTATTAGCCTCTTGCCAATGGTGGTAGCTTGCTTCAGCGGCTAATGTAGATTTAAAAGGCGGCCATCAGATCATGGATGATTGATGGCCCAGATTCAATTTCACGTGTTTCAGGGTTTCTATTATGTTCGCACGTGAAGGCCTGGAGCATTCATGGCAATAGATGGAAGGTTGGCAGATCTGCCAAGCCAAAATTCACG
>VDFB02264906.1:0-21121 GCA_007258455.2 Sequoia sempervirens
TCTTTTCATTTAAAGTCATTTATTTCATCTGGATCCGACGCGTCCGCGGTCAGATTTCTTTTATTTCTTTCTGTTTGGTTAAAATTTACCAATCCTAGGGTAGAAACATTAAAATTTACCAATCCTAGGATAGAAATGGTTAAAATTTTACCAATCCTAGGATAGAAATGGATTAAAAATGTACCAATCCTAGGATAGAAACATCACACTTCTATTTGAGGTTTTAAAATTGAACATTTTGCTTGTCATGGAGCAATATCTCCATTAGAAGTAAATCATTTGTCTTTTGGGCTTAAAAAGAACAGAATCTTGCTGTGTTTGGGTGACAGGTTTATGCTCTCCCCTTAACTGGGTGCATCAGAATACCAGACTCACCATTTACTTTATACATTTTATGCTTTTGTTAAAACCTTTAGACAGGCCTGCCGTAGTGGGAAAAAGTACTCACCCTACGGGAACGACCTGAGTGGGGACAGCCAAAAGCCATGGTATTCCAACCCACTTTAAAATTTATGTGAATTTGGGAAACCCTCTTTCAACGGAAGTGCGCAGGATAACCATCCCCAAAATCTTTGTTTTAAAGATTGGGAGGTCTCTCGAGGGAGTTTATCCATTTGCCGCTCCGAACGGAAACCTATCTAAGAACCTAGAACTAGAAGCACGCTTGTCAGTTTCCGAACATTGTAATACTCGGTGGTGCAGGGGCGGGGAAGAATCTACCCTCAAGCACTCACCATATAATTGCCAAGGACTGTTTGCTCAGGGGATCCGGTATCCACTTCGTCACTCTGAGTACGCACCTGGAAAAGACAAAAACACGAGCACCCTCTAGGGGGTGACATGGCTGTGTGAGTCGACGCAATTCCAAGCTGTGGGCCGTTCGAGTATATAACGATGACCTTTTGTCTCTAGGAGTGAGTCTGTTTGAATTGTCTTATCTTGTTATCAAACCGGTAAAAATCAAGAAGAATCATTGATTCTTGAGAACATACACTACTTGTTTAGATTCTAGGATTTTAAAACCATTCTATTCTTGATTGCTGTGTTTTCTATCATTAAACTCAGATAAGATCATCACAAAAATCCTAAAAATCAAAACACTTGTGGATTTCTCATGATTCGAGATTGGGTATCCACCAAGTTTGTCAAGAAATCTCTTGCCAAACGAATCCGAAAACCAAAGAGGACACTTGCCTACAAACAACTCTTAAGAAAACAAAAGTTTCTATATCAAAGCAGGAAAGTTCTACTTCAACATAGAACTTTTATTCATAGGTATCACGATTTCTCTAGAGGTTATACAGACGACTACGCCGTAGCTCCCTTAGACTCACAAGCATACTTTCAAAGAAGAGCTCTTAGGCAACATCACAATCATAGTCAGAGAATTCGTCCTGAATACATCCCACAACCGGCCATCCAATATGATACCAGACCAAGTGAGTTTCATAGAATAAGATAGTTTTTTTCTGTCTTAAACCCCTTCAGGTCATAGTTTTAGCGCGCCTGGTTTCTGTTTTAGTGCGCTTGGTATCTATTTTAGCGCTCCCGGAATCTGTTTCAGCGCGCCCGATCTCTGTCTTAGCGCTTTGTGTCTCTGTTTTAGCGTTAGATTATGTTTCAGCAGCGAGATCTCAGTGTTTCTCGCGCCTGGTCTCTGTTTTAGCGCGCCTAATTTCTGTTTCAGCGCGCCTAGTCTCTGTTTTAGCGCGCCACAAAACCCAAAAAATAGAGAGTTAATAGGGCATTTTGTCAGCTTGCCCATATCAAATACAAGGTTTCTATCAGTTCAAAACAATTTTTTTACAGTCCAAAACACAATAGTCATACAAAAAGAAAAGCTTTACCCCTATACCTAGATCTTGCAGCATCTTGCATAGTGTCGTTATCACCAAAATCTGAGATTTTCTGTCAAAATTTCCCTATCAAGGATTCTATCATCCTTTCATCACGAAACTAGACAAAACAAAATCAGATTTTAAATCAACAACCTTGACACTTATCCAATCAAATCCAAGATCAAAGTCTAGGGTAAACCTTTTAACGTTTGTATGCCTATCTTCACACGAGCAGCATATCAAAAACAACAAGAACAAGAAAACGAAAAAATAGCAGCCATGACTGAAGAAAACCCTTGGGGACGATATAGCAACACTGACCCTCTTATTAACTCACATGAGAAGGAAATAACTGCAGAAGAAATCGAGAAAGTGCAACAAGACCCTCATTTCCATAAATTTATGGAAAAGATGCTAGAGCAAGACATGGAAAAGTATCTTCTCTTATTAGCTGACAAAGGTGCTAAGCTTCCTAAAGACTTTGATGTCAATCAACTCAAGGAAGCAACCACACCTAACTCAACTAATATAGAGAATCCAATCAAATAGATGCTTTGACAAGACAAATCCAACAGTTACAATTACAATTCCAGAATATCCAACAAGGGCCAACAAAGAGGTATCTATTACAAGACATTTGCCCTTACCCATTTGACTCAAGCATCAACATGATACCATTTCCAAGGTATTGTGAATACCCAACATACAACAAATACAATGGGAGAACTGATCCGTTTGACCACGTACGAGAATTTCGAGCTATGAGCATAGAGTTCGCACACGAGGACTCTTACTTACTAGGTTATTCCCAAGAAGCCTAGGAAACACTTGCATGGAGTGGTTTTCTAAATTAGAACCTGGAATTCAATCCTTTGAGGAACTAATCAATAGGTTCATAACACACTTCTCATTCAACATCCAACATGGGGTAACCTTAAAAGAACTTTACAACACCAAACAAGCAAAGGGCGAAAAGTTTCTCTCTTTTCTCCAACGATGGAGAAGGCTATTTGCTAAATACCCTAGATCTATTCCTGAAGAGGAGAAGATAGAGATGTTCATTGATAACTTAGTAGATGACATGAACTACAGATTGGACTTACAATGTCCATCCACATTTGAACAAGTTATCGAAAAAGGGCTTAAAATCGAAGAGGCTCTAATCAAAAGAGGAACAATCAAACATTTCACTGAAGGTTCAAACAATAACCATTCCTCTAACAGCAACAACGAAAAGCCAAGATTTTGGCAAAAGAACAAGAATACTGATACCATGATCGATGCACATACATCTAAACCAGTATTCACCTTGACACCAACTACTACAAACAAACAAAACAATGGTTTTAATATCAAACAAAGTAGTGATCAAGGAAATAATCAAAACAGTGGAGAAACGAAAACCCAATCATTCCAACGACCCTCCAATAAACGAAAATTCACGCCATTAGGACAATCGTTGGAATCAGTCCTCAAAGAAATTTTAAACGAAAAACTCATTCAAGTGCAAGAGGCTAGAAATTGGGACCCTCAAGTCAAACCATCATGGTGGAATGACTTACATTACTGTCACTATCATCAAAATAAAGGTCACATGACTGAAAATTGTTGGCAATTAAAACATGTGGTACAAGACCTCATAGATCAAAAGAAAGTATTCGTAGAGGGCCCTCAAACAAACAAGGATCATACAACCTTCAAAAATCCTCTACCCAATTATCAAAAGGGAGAATCTTCTTCCGCAAACACCAAAGGTAAGAACGTTGGTTATGTTTATGACGCAACAATCCTTTGTTTTTCTGCTGCCAAAGAGGATGAAGAGTTATGCAATCAAATCAACCAGAAAAATGACATTACATCTACCAAATTGGTACAACATATGGACAAATCCGAAAACCAAATCAATGTAGTCACACTCAAAGGGAAACAAGAGTACCAACCGGTTAATGCCACAACAAGGGCACAATCCAAAGTTATATTGAAAGGAGCATCAATATCATCCCCATCAGTGGATCCCCCCTCCAATCAATATAATCTCATCGATCAATTGCAGAAAATACCAGCTCAAATATCAATCTTGGAACTTTTGAAGATCTCCCCATCACACAAAGAGGTTCTTGAACAAGCTCTCGTATCAACTACAGTACCTAACAATCTGGATGTGTGTCAATTCCAAGCTATGGTGGGACATCTATCTGCACCTCATTGCCTTTCATTTTCTGAACATGATGATGTATCACTCAACCACCCGCATAATTCTGCCCTTCACATTGAAGTCCTTATCCACAAACATCGTGTAAAACGTGTCCTGATAGATGGAGGGGCTGGTTTAAATATTTGTACCTTAAAGCTGATTCGTGCACTAGGATACTCAGATGAAGCCATTGATACCAGAAGAAAAATCACAATCAAAGCATATGATGAAGAAGAAAGGTCCTCTACAGGATTGATCATATTACCCATTCAAGTTGGGCCTACTGTCCAAAAAGTGGTTTGCCAAGTCTTAGATAGGGAACTGACATACAACATACTGTTGGGACGCCCTTGGATCCATGATATGCAAGCAGTACCGTCTACCTACCATCAATGCCTAAAATTTCCCGTCAATGGACAGGAGGTAACAATCACAGCAGACTACAATGACACCCAAGCTTGTCATACATTGAAGACATCTCAGGATACATTCATACCTAACAATAGAGAAGTTGGCACATCAGATAGTGAGCAACAGCAAAGCTTCATTTCAAAATGGCTTCCAAAACAACAAAAATCACAAGAGATAAGGATGGCACAATCTAACTCTTCAAATGTTGGAGAACAATTGGCTCCACTCTCACATCAATTCACCAAGGAAGTACAGATAAGTGACAAAGGAATTAGTGAATATGGTGTTGGACACTCATTTCATCTATCACAAATGTTACCCTCCTTACAAACATATGGACAGCCATCTACAAACACCCACACTTCAGAACAATCTACAACAGCATTAGATGGCAGATTTGTAAAAGCTGGGAGCTTAGATGAAGAATCAGAAGATAAGGCCATACTAAATTGGCTTTATAAGGATGAGGAAGCCCCCGCTTCCACAAGTAACATCATAGAGACAACTCAATATGGGAAAGGAAAAACTATTCTTGAGAAGATGGGATATTCAGGACAGGGACCTCTTGGATTAAGGAAACAAGGCATAACAGAACCAATCCAGCCTCTTACGCTCCAACATAAGGATAAAACTGGACTAGGATACACAGAAAAAGCAAGAGCAGAAATCACCAATAAAACTGTGGAGCGTATTCTTCAAATAAGAGATAATTCTGAAACAGATTCAAATGAGTATGAGTGGGACAACTTATCAGAAATTTCCTATGAAGATATTCAGGTTGACATTATCAAAAAGTATACCCTCAATCACGAGGAGGGTCAAAGCTCAAGTTTTAATCCTATTGTCTTTGAAACACAAAATTTCGATGACTCAAGTGAAGATGAACGGACATCGATTGAGATAAATGATGTGGAAGAAAATACCTTTGTAGGCCTCGACATAACCATAGACAACCTAGACGACATTTCCGTCCGAGCTTTCACAATCGCTGACCTCAACCCATCTAAGGATTCATTGCCTTTACTACATCCCGAACTTATCGAATGGGAAGCCCAACATCCTATTAATCTCCCTGTTTTTGACAATGATTCCTCCATTATTAACTACCTTTGCTGTGAGGAATCCGATGCTTGTTCTACCAATACTTCTTTTAATGATGCTTTTAGGCAGGAGGATGCCAAACCTTCCAGTTGCAAAAATATGAAAGAAAAAAATGGATCTAATGGTGAAAACCATTCTATGGCAGTATTTGATCCTAAAATAGTAAAAATAAAGAACGCATCCGATGGCGAAAACCTCATTGAGGCACCAAAGGATGGAAGGTTTGACATTCTCCCGCAACATTACCATGAAAGATCATCAGTGTTAATAGAACCCACACAGTCTATTAATATTGGCACAGCGGAAAAAGCAAGAATATTACACCTGGCCGCATCCATGACAGATACAGAAAAGCCAGATTTTATCAAATTCTTTGAAGAACGATGCATCAATTTTGCTTGGTCATACTCTGACATGCCAGGCTTGGACACAGATCTCATTATGCATCACTTATCCTTACCAGCTGGCACTAAACCAGTAAAACAGAAGCTGAGAAAAATGCATCCACATGTTGCATTATTAGTGAAAAATGACTTGAAGAAATTACTAGATGCTGGATTCATCAGATCTATTGACTATGCGGAATGGATATCCAACATTGTGCCTGTTTCAAAGCCGGATAACACCATCAGAATATGTACTGATTTCCGGGATTTAAATAAAGCATGTCCAAAGGATGATTTTCCTTTGCCAAACATAGACATGATTGTAGATCTCACAGCCGGCCATAAAATGCTATCACTCATGGATGGATTTTCAGGATACAATCAAATCAAGATAGCTCCTGAAGACCAAGAAAAGACAGCCTTTACATGTCCATGGGGCACTTTTTGCTGGAACGTCATGCCTTTTGGGTTAAAGAATGCAGGAGCTACATACCAGCGGGCTATGACAACAATCTTCCACGACATGATGCATACCTTCATGGAGGACTATGTGGACGACATCTTAGCCAAATCTTACACCAGGGAAGGACATCTAGAGATATTGGCCAAAATATTTGACAGGTTGGAAAAATTCAAAGTCAGATTGAATCCAAAGAAATGTGCCTTTGGAGTAACATCAGCAAAGCTCCTAGGATACATAGTTTCTACAAAGGGAATTGAAGTAGATCCGGCAAAAGTCCAGGCCATTATGGAAATGCCACCTCCTAAGAATATCAGCACATTAAGATCTCTACAAGGCCGACTACAGTCCATCAGAAGATTCATCTCCCAACTAGCAGATCGGTGTCATCCGTTCAACCATCTCTTACATAAAAATGTGCCTTTCAAATGGGATGAACAGTGTGAGAATACCTTCAATCAAATCAAGCATTATCTGATGACGCCACCAATCTTGGTACCACCCAGTGAAGACAAGCCATTATTGTTATATATTGCAACAACAGACATTTCTTTAGGAGCCTTGCTAGCACAAGAGGATAAAGAGGGAAAGGAACAGGCTATATACTATATCAGCAGGACACTCAATGGACATGAAGTAAACTACACCTTCATTGAAAAATCATGCTTAGCAGTAGTATTTGCAACACAAAAATTGCGACACTATATGCTTACTCACACTATCAAACTTGTTGCAAAAATTGATCCTCTCAAGTATTTACTGAGCAAAGCAGCTTTAACAGGAAGGTTGGCAAAATGGGTCATGCTCCTCAGTGAGTTTGATATTCAGTATGTGGAAAGGCGAGCTATCAAAGGACAAGCCATCGCCGATCAATTAGCAGAAGCTCCATTATCTGACAGTCATCATATGACCATGGAATTTCCTGATGCAGATATCCTCAATGTAACAACACAACCATGGCAACTCTACTTCGATGGATCCTACACACAACATGGATCAGGAGCAGGAATTCTATTTGTCACACCTCTTGGGCACACAATCCCGCGATCATACAGGCTTACCTTCCGTTGCACTAACAATGTGGCAGAATATGAAGCTTTGATCCTTGGAATTAAAGTGGCTATTGAATGGAAAATCACAGAACTACAGGTGTATGGAGACTCCCAGTTAATCATCTATCAAGTCAACAATGATTATCAAACTAAGGATGACACACTGATTTTGTACAAGAGGTTGGTGGATGACCTACGAAAGTACTTCATAGAAATCAAATTTGAGCAGATACCAAGATCAGAGAACAAAGCAGCAGATGCCATGGCCACAATAGCATCTCTTCTACAAATGCCTGAAACGCAAGATCGTTATCGATTTATTGTAGAACAAGTATCAAATCCTGCATACGCAAATCCCAAATCCCAAACCATAAGCCTCTTAGATAGTGCCCAATCCTCCATTTATGGAGACATCTATGCTTATCTGAAAGATAATATCTTACCACCAGATCTTTCTCGCAACCAAAAGCGCAACTTCATACGCCAATCCGCCAAACATACCATTATTGCCGACACCCTTTACCGTCGAGGCCTAGATGGTACTCTTTTACGTTGTTTAGAACATGACGAATCCGCTTCCGCTTTACACGAGGTCCATGAAGGAATTTGTGGAACACATTCAAGTGGATTATCTTTAGCCAAGAAACTCCTTCGTTTAGGGTATTACTGGCCACACATGGAACAAGAATCTTATCAGTTTGTCAAAAGATGTTCAAAATGCCAGATACATGGTAATCTTATACATGCACCAGCACAGGAGTTGCATCCATTTGCAACTACATGGCCTTTCTGTCAGTGGGGATTAGACCTGGTAGGGAAAATTCACCCATCTTCATCTAATGGACACAAGTTCATTATCACAGCAACCGAATATTTTACAAAATGGGTGGAGACAGTTCCTTTAACCACAATCACTGGAAAGCAAATATCATCTTTCATTCTTAATTATCTCATTTGTAGATATGGGATACCCCAGTCAATCATCACAGATAATGGCAGGCCTTTCAAGAACCAAGACGTCCAAGAACTATGTGAAAAGTTCCACATCCAACATCGCTTTTCAACCCCATATTACCCTCAAGGTAATGGACAGGCAGAAGCTTCAAATAAGACAATCCTCAAAATTCTCAAGAAGACTGTAAATGAAGTGGGACGTGATTGGCATGTTCAGCTTAACCCTGCTCTTTGGGCTTACAGGACAAGCATCAGAACACCAACAGGAGCTACACCATATGCTCTTGTCTATGGATCAGAAGCAATATTACCTATTGAGGTAGAAATTCCATCCCTTCGAGTCTCACTAAAGGGACTCATTTCAGATGAAGATTATAGGGTCTCTAGACTTCAGGAATTAGAGCTACTTGATGAACGTCGACAACAAGTTGTTAATCATTTGACAGCCTATCAACAAAGGATGTCTAGAAACTATAATCATAGGGTTAAACCTAGAGTCTTCCAGATTGGAGACTTGGTCCTACGGGAAAACCCTAGAAATCAAGCAGACAGAGAAAAGAAAGGAAAGTTTGAACCTAACTGGATAGGACCTTATGTCATCATATCAGTCTATGGATCAGGAGCATATCGACTGTCTACACCAGAGGGAGACATGTTGGAGGAGCCCATGAACAGCATTCATCTCCGACGATTCTACACTTGAGGATATCTAGTGCACGGTCAATAAAGTTGTCTCAATGAAAACCTGGCAAACAGGCGTCATGATGACAGAAATATATTAAAAAATAATAATAATAAATAAATAAAAAAAGAGGACACAATAAAAACAAGTGATGAAAACCTGGCAAACAGGCATTACTTGTGATTTTTACCAAAACTCCTCTATCTATTGGGTACAGTGTTGTTACGATTGTTTCCTTTCATATCATTTCCATCTATCATTTTAGATTATCACTATCCATATCATAGCAAGGATACCATGTTTTACCCTAGCTTGGGGGCAACATCCTAATGTTATCTGGTACAAGTAGTCTTTCAGCTTGCATGGAAGGACAGTTAAACATAACAACATCAAGTGGCAACCCATCAAAATCCAAAAACATCAGAAAATCCAAAATCCAAAAACATCAGAAAATCCAAAATCCAAAAACATCAGAAAATTCAAAATCCATAACATCAGAAAATCCAACATCCAAAAACATCAGAAAATCCAAAATTCCAAGGACATCAGAAAATCAAAAAACCCAAAAATAGAGTCTGCATCAGTGGAGCCTGTGTCAGTCGAACTACGTGGTCTCTGCGTGAATAACGTAGGCAAGACTAATCTTTGATCAGTCCCCGAGACCCCTAGGATAGGTCTTTTAGGTCGCATCACTTGGTCAAAACATTTGGGAAAATCATGCACACATCAGCACACACATCTCGACAATGATGATCTAATCTGAATAATGATTTGAAAATACATTAACTAGAATTTGAATTTTTGTGCTTTTTATCATTTGATTATCATTTCTTTGGAGCAACTCAATGATGTATTGAACTAGAGATGTAAGGAAGAAGAATGATATATTTTCTTTGTCTGCTGCTTGTGAATTAGTCATTATTGTTTTGTGAATTGTCACGGGAAATGCTCTACCAAGTATCATGGATGACATTTAAATTCACTTAAGAAAATGATTAATTCTTGTTTGTTTACGCAAGAAATGCTCAGGTCATCATTGGTCTATCTTATACCATGATGCTTGTGTTCGCTTGCAATATCAAAAATCATGAAAGAAATACTCAGGTCATCATTGGTCTATCTCATATCATTGATGCTTGTATTCGCTTTCAACATTTTAAAAATAAAGCTCAGTGATGATACAAAGTAGATTAAATAATTATTAAAGTGACACTTAGATTTGCATTGATAAAATAGGCATTTGCATGGTTAACATAGATTGCATTCATAATAATACATCTGCAGAGTACTGATGGCACAAGTTACAATGATTCAATTGCAAATGATGTTATCTTTTCTTACTAAAGACTGAGTATACTTGACACCTCATATGGGATCATATCTTCATCTCATCAATCCACAATAAAGATCTCATTTCGTGACATCATATATACACGTTATGTTACACCATTTTCATTTATCATTACATATTCATCGTACATCATGGCATTCCATCTCATTACATATCATTTACATCTCACCTATCATGCATCATTACATTTCATTAAATCCATACATCATTTACATTCCATTCATCATCACATGTTCATCATACATCATTGCATTCCATTACATTACATTTCATTTACATTTACATCTCATCATCCATTAAACATCATCTACTCATCTATCATTACAATTAAATCACATTTCATCACATATCATTTACATTTCCATTTATCATTACATCTTCATCATACATATCATTCCATTTAAATCTATCATATACATTCATCATTACATATTCATTTATCCATACATCATTTATCATTACATATTCATCACATCATTACATTCAATCTCATTAAATATCATTCCATTCATCATTACATTTCAATTACATTTACATCTCATCATTCATTAAAAATCATCTACTCATCTATCATTACAATTAAATCACATTTCATCACATATCATTTACATTTCCATTTATCATTACATCTTCATCATACATATCATTCCATTTAAATCTATCATATACATTCATCATTACATATTCATTTATCCATACATCATTAATCATTACATATTCATCACATCATTACATTCAATCTCATTAAATATCATTCCATTCATCATTACATTTCAATTACATTTACATCTCATCATTCATTAAATATCATCTACTCATTTGTCATTACATTTTAAATCACATTTTATCTTATATCATTCTATTCACATCTCATTATTCATCATACACTTAACACATATCACATATTCATTTATCACATTTTCATTTACATACATCGTTACATTTTATCATTAGTCATCCATTTATCACAAAATCACATTTCCATACATCATCAATCACATTTTATAATCATACATTACATCTCATAAGACAAGAAATACATCGTCAATATCATTTCATCCATCACATCAATACATCATAAAATCAATGCATCCATCACATAAATCATATCAAAAACATATCATGAATCAATCAAACCGCTGCACATATATATCTCATCAAGTGTCAAGTATACAATGAAGTCTGAAAAGAATGAAAATAACATCATGTCAAAAATAGCAGTATCAATCTCTCAATAGGTACGCATATACATATCAGGTAGTACTCCCACCAGAAGGAGCAGGTCTCGCACCAGTATCTGTACCACCACCAGACGTCCCAGGATCTCTCGGATCTCTCGGAAGAGGCTGTGTCACACCTCTGCTCACTGTCCTAGACCGACTCCTCTCTGAGCGTGACTGGGCATAGCTGACTCTCTGCTCTGGGGGACACAGCTCATGATAACGGCTCCGGTAGAACTCAATCTCAGCACCTGCCCGCATGGCCTCTCGCATATAATCCGCTACAGAAGTGCCATCTGCCACTCTCTGTAACCTCTCTGCAGTCGCCTGTGCTGTCTCAGCTGTCCGTCTAATGGTATCCCGCTCTGACGTCAAGGCTGCGATCTGTGCCTGGGCTGTGGACAACTGTGCTCGTAATCCTGTCACCTGAGCCTGTGCGGTCGCTGCTGCCTGTAAAGCCCCATCTCTCTCACTAATCAAAGATGTGATCTGGGACTGAGCAGTAGCTAGCTGTGCCTGCGTCTGAGCCTGGGTCTGAGCTAATAAACCCTGCACCTGTGCTAACTGTCCCTGCAATGTCTGCACCTGCACCTGTAAACCCGCAATCTCTAAGGGATCTGCCGATGAAGACGTAACAGCCTGCCTCTTACGAGGCGCACTGGAGGATGGCTCGGATAAACCTGCTACGCTCGGTCCCCTCCCATCTCCGCCATCATCGTCACTGCTATCCTCACTGCTGTCAGAACTGTCATCGCTGTCAGTCTCTGAGCTGCTCTCCACATCGACATCAACATCCTCCTCTCTCCCACGTCGCTGACCGACCTGAATACCCCCTGCTGGTGCTGCTACTGGTGCTGCTGCTGGTGCTACTGCCGGTACGGCTGCCGATACAGGTGCTGGCTCATCTGGAATGGTAATCCGTGGAGGCGGGTGCAGAGCCAGATACTCTCCATACTCAGGTGTAATGGGTGCCTCGACAATGTCTCGTCGAACCTCCCACGCTGATGGCTGCAAGGCACGGTAACCCTCAACAAGTGCCCCGTAAGGCAAGCTAGGACCCCAATCAGGAACATCAATCCGTCGCCGTCCATAGTGGGCTACACCCTGTGGCATGCACTGCACAATACCGTACTGTCTGTACACCCGACGAAACAGGAAACGCTCCAAGACCCTGGGGCTCTTCCTGATCAAATACATGGAATCGGATAAGAACCCCAACTCAATATCATCGTCGTCCCAAGCATCACAGTCTAGGTACGGACGCCAGGTCACTGCCTCAATGTCATCAACGATCCGTCTCCAATACTCAAGCTTCCCCATCATATGCTGGGTAGGCCTGCCTCTGTATCGAAAAACATACGGCCTCGTCGCTGGTCTGGCCAACACGGGTACGGGACGTGTAACAGCAATGTGCTCCCAGGCCCATACCTGGAGAAGGGTAGCCCCTGCCGATAGACTGCTGCCGCCAAGATAGACTATCCAATGCAAATCATGATATAACTGGGCAAGCATGCACATGCCCCATGCATATCTCGTCCTATGGACCACCAGGCCCTCTAGCACACGACCCCATCCAAGTGATAGACCCTTTGACCTCTTATCAGGACAAAGGAATCCACCAACGAAACCTGCCAAAACTGAAGGAAGAGGAGCATATGACTCATATATATCTATCCATGGGATCCACTCTCCTGCAATGTGGGGATCCTGAAAGACCCTCTGCATGGCCTCTACCCCACCAACCTCCTCCGAGTCATGGACCACAATCTCTCCTACGAACGGTATGTGAAGGATACGCCATACATCCTCTGGCGTCACTGTCATCTCACCAGTGGGTAAATGAAAGGTGTTGTGGTCACTATGCCACCTCTCCGCCAAAGCCGTCAATAAACCCCTATTAAGTCTAATATGGGGCATGTCCAACAATGTAGCTAAACCACAGGAAGCAATATGATGTCTCTCATCAGGAGACAGTCGCGAAATCATATCAAATGGCCAGGGGAACTGCTCCCGCACCTGAATCACATCCAACTGCTCCTGTACTCATGCAAAACAAAACATTTTAATCAGAATATCACAAGATCATCAAATTTTCTAAACATTGTGCTTTTACCTATCAACCTATCAAATCATCAGGGAACCCGTGTCTAACAATTGGGTTCATTCATTCAGAATGCATAATTATTCCTCGCCTATCATGAGGGTAATTATTATCAATCAATCGATCTCACTCATCATGAGATCAATTCCCCATCAAGATCAAACTAAAATAGATGGAATCAAAAATAAATCGACGAAAATCAAATCGCACAATGTTACTAAAAGAGCTACAAAATCAACCTAACGCGCTAAAATTTTTGACGCGCTACAAAACCCACCAGGCGCGCTACAGATCTGACCTTGTGCGCTAAAATATCTGGCGCGCTACAAAATTTCACTGGCGCGCTACAAAACCCACCAGGCACGCTAAAACTTCTGACGCACTACAGAACTTACTGGACGCACTACGCTATTGACCGGATGCGCTAAAACTATGACGCGCTACAGAAAATCACGGACGCGCTACACCACGTTCACCGCGGGCTAATACTCTAAAAAATGCAAAAAAAATCAAAAATAAAGGCACGAATTATGAGGACGAGTTGAGGTACATACCGGAGGTCCATAGTCGGCCGGACGCTGATGACGGCGCACACGCTCGAGTCGGTGGGTGTGGTACGGGATCGACATCCTAGTTCTGATTGCTCTGGGGGGTCTCTATCTCAAAATCTTTAAAAGTCAATGCACACATGACTTTTGAAAATGACCTTTGGAGCATTTATAGGCTATTTTGGGGGAATTTTTATAGGATTTATTTATTTCTCATTCTGAGGAATAATTTTTGTCAATCACTGGGGCATTTACAATCTTGTCAGGAGATAAATTGTTTATTCATCAATTCATCATCAAACCATCATAAAAAATTCAAAGTTTTTGAAAAATTCATAAAATATCCAAAATTCATCAATTTATCTCCCGAGGGGGCATATATCACTATCTTTTCGAAATTCATCATCTGGGACAAGTCTGGGGCATGCTTTAAAAAACCTTTTGTCAATATTGGCAGCCGAAGCAAAAACATTCTTTGAAACACTGTGTAAACACATCACTTCAAAGAGGGGCAAAATGTAGACACCTAAAAATGGTCTGGAGAATCCAATTAATCGAATACGCCTTATTTGATTAATTAACCTTAAATTCCTCTACTTAGTAAATAAATAGAAATATTTATTTATATTAAGTTCATTTATCAATTCTCCTATTTTTCTCTCCTAATTAAATAAACAAAATTAAAAACTTTGTTTTATTTAATTATTATCATTTTTATCACATTAATTCTCTCTTAATTAAATAAACAAAATTAAAAACTTTGTTTTATTTAATTATTATCATTATTTCTTCTATCTTAAAATTGAATACACAATTTAAATAATTCGTGTTATTTAATTTCACATTTCCTCTTAATTAAATAAAGATTGTCAAAAATCTTTTATTTAATTATCACTCTCCTTTAATTTAATAAAACCAAACCCTATAGTTTGATTTATTAAATTATTTATTCCTCATTTTTGCTAAATTTAAATAAATTAAAATTATTTAAATTTATTGCATAAAGTTTGCACTATTCCCTCACCAATAAATATTTATTTCCCCACCAATCAAATTAATGGCACTGCCATTCACGGGAAAGCTTCAGGAAAATCTGCAGGAAGATCTCTCAACAACCTTCCACCCACCTTCCCTCTTATCTTGCCTGGTGTTTTCATGGGGAGAAACCATTCTCCATGATCAGCTCCTTCTTCTCATCCCATGCCTTTGGATTCTCTAGAAGAAATCACAGCCCCTCATCCCGGTTTCCTGTACATTTGTGCTGCCGTGAAAGCTATAAATATAGCTCTTGGGCTACACAAAAAAGATCCTAACTTATGCAATTTTACTCTGCAGGTTTCCAGACATTCAAGCATTCAAGCAATCAAGTTTTAGGATCAATTCATCAAGCAATCCATCAAGCTTTCTTCAACAATTCATAGTTCTTCAATCATGGCTGTTTACAGTAGTTTATTTCTCATGAATTTTACTATAGAATCATCTTAGTTGCATTATAGAATCATAATAGATTAATTCTCATTCTCTAAGTGTCACTTAATAGTTTAATTAGCTTATGAATCTGAGAGCTAAGTAAATTAGAGAAGTCTTTAGAGTTAGAGAGCAATAAGATAAATTTCTGCAAATTTTGTAGTTTAATTTAGTTTAAATTTCTTAATCTTAGAGGCAATATCTTATTTAGAAGCGTAGAGGCATTGTTTATTTAGTTTTCCCCTTTTACACGCTTACACAAACTATAAATGGTCAAACCTTTGAAGCTTGAAATTTTTCATTTCATTATCAATTATGGAGTAGTGATTGAACCCCAAAGTTTGGGAGGTGTATAGTATGTGTCCAATATTGATTGGAATTTCAATTTACATTGATATTTTACCTTAGAGGTTTGAGAAGGTGATACATGATGCAAGTTGTGATTTAGATCCTAAACCCCAAGTGGATGCTACAAGATGTAAATTGTAACTTGATGTCAAAGTTTGACGTGTCAATGCAACTATAAAATGTAAATTGGGGGCTAAAGTTCAAGTTGCTAGGCATACCAATAGAACTAAGTTGTTAGGACAAATTGTGAGTTTGCATTGTAACTTTGAGTTGTAAGGATGATTTGTAAGGACAAGTTGCAAGGTCAAGTTTTAAGTCCAAGTTGCAAGGATAAGTTGTAAGGCCAAGTTGTGTGGCCGGTTTTTAAGGTTATGTTACAAGGTCGAGTGGGAAGTCTGATCTTATTGAAATTTATTCCTAGAGACCAAGTTTTATAAGAAACCATCTCACATCTATTGTTTTGTAAATTAGGTTATGAATTCTAAACTTTAGTAGTTTGGACTTAAAACATGTATGTGTCAAGGTGCTTAAGGAGTTTCTTTTTGGCCAAGGTGTTGGAGTTTTTCCTTTGGATTAGGGACCCAACCTTCATTTACATCTCATACCTAGATTTATTCACGGTATTCTAGACCCATGTCACTTTAATCCTTCCACTTATGTCACCATGTTTATTGCATTTGCAAGTGTCATTATGTTGTGTCATGGCACCTTGTGTAGCACCCCTCCATTTTTCTCTTTTGATCGAACAGTGTTCTTCTATGTATGCTTTATTTCTGTTAGCACTTTGACTATGGTACTTGGTTCTATTCGATCACGACTGTTAGGCGATGTGTATGTGATATTTTGATGTGATGGAATTCTACTCTGATGTTATCATTATGGCATGTTTTGAATTAGCGTAGCAGTTATTTAATTAAAAATTCCTTATGCTTTTATTATATTGTTGATGTTAGACTCATCAGTTAAAAAGTTGTATTGGTGAAGGGGACGGGATTGTATCACTTGCTTGTGAGCGCCCTACGATTTCGAGATTTCCTCTTCACGGTGTGCTTTATTATATCATATATATATGCATGTTCGATAGACTCTTTGTTCGTAGGTTGACAGGTACAGGACATCGACTCCACCTGATTTCACAGGTTTGAGTGTGTCCATTGACCAACGGTAATCAATTGGGAGATAGTAGCTAGGTTTTCTGTGCCAGGACATCACCCTAGTCATAGTGTGTCGTACGGTTGTCGTCGGGTTTAGTTGTTTTAATATGGTTCATTCCTCCTTGGTTATTTATTTAATTTCATATTATAAGGGTTATTAAATGGCGGGTGTAGTTAAAATGATGATTAAATATATCTAGTTGCAATGTTGAAATGTTATTTATTTTATTGATTAATTTGATTTAATTAATAAAATTAGATTTAGTTTATTGATTAATTAGGTTAATGGTGATAAATTAAATAAAGTTAGTTGTTTTGGCATTATTGGATATTAAGAGTTAAATTAAAATAAAAATGGAAATCATGTTTGGATATTTAGAGTTAAATTAAAATAAAAATGAATATATGTTTTAAATTGCACTTTTTGGAAATTATAGATAAAATAAATTATTTACAAAAATTTGAATTCTTTTGTTAAAAAGAAATTTTGAAATGCATGAAATTTCAATTGGAAAGTAAATTTGTTTTAAATTTTAAAAAGGAATGGAAATATCCCCAAAATTGCAATAAATTTGGTGGATGGGATATTTTAGGGGTTTGACTAAATTTGGGGAAAACTCTATTTGAGCAAATTCAATTTCATATAATTTTAAATTTTCAATTTGGTGGAGAGTTTTGCTGTGGCTTTGTTTGGATTTGAAGGAGAAGGTTGAATTTCTTGGGTGGGCTGGAAAAAGATTTGGAAGCACCATTTGAATCCTTCAAGCTTTGGAGAAAAAAACCAGGTTCTTCCTTTGATTTGTTTTTTTCATTTTGAAAGAGTTTCAAATTTCATTATGCTGTTGGAAAATTTTTAAAATTCTGTTTGAATTTCAATGAAAACCCATGTCAAATTTGTTTCAAAACTTGCAAACTTCTGTTGAAATTAGGGGAAAGAAAACAAAACAAGAACCAAACAATGGAAAAAAAAATAGAAAGAAATCAACAATAAATTTTCATTTCAAACTCCAAAACTTAACCCGTATTGTGTTGACAAATTTATTTTTGTTTTGCAAATTTTGTTGTGCACCGTAATTTCTATCAAATGGAGATTTTAGTTATATATTTATAACATATATCTGGTAGGTAGTATATATATATATATATATATATATATATACCTACAAGCATATTTTATAACATAATCGGGTTCTTATTATTCGAAAAAAAATAAAATTTTGATTTCCAAAAACACACAAGAAATTTTTCCCCGGCATTGCACCCCTATTCTTTCTTAATTGTACTATGGAAGTTTGTTTCCTTTGTTCTAAAAAATTTATTCCTCAAAAAATATATATATATATATATTTTTACAGAGAAGAGGGGAGGGGATCAGACTCCGCCCCAGAGCCCATGGGAGGCTGCTAGGAAGCAGCCTGACCCCATATGGGGTCATGCAAGTAGCCCCACTTCACTTTGGGAGGGGCCCGCGGCCACATAATGGTTGCTTTTAAATAAAAAATAAAAAAAAATTGATTTTTTATATATTATTTTAATATTATATATTTATATATATATATATATTATATGTATATATATATTATTTTAATATTTAAATAAATATTTTTTATAATTAATAATTTATATATACTATGTATATATATAGTGTGCATATATTGCATATATATATAATGTATATATGGATTATATATTTTTAAATAATTTAATTAGTTGAGTTTAAATGGATTTTAAATAAAAGTTATATAATTAAATATACATATATATATATAAATATGCATATACACTAAATGTATATATTTTATATATATATTTAATATATGTGTGTATTCAAATATAGTTAAATTTAAGTTGATTATTTATTAGCATAGTTGAATTAAAGATTGATCCATTTTAATCAAATGATTTTATTTAGCAAGTTGTTTTTGATTGTTTTGTGTAATTGGACAAATAGGGAGATAAAGTATTAGTCTAACTTCATGATATTATAAATGTAATTTTTGTTACCTTGGAGTAGTTGCAATCAGTTTAATTATTTGTACTTAATTATAAACAATATCTCTTTGTTTGGCTTGGATTTAGGAAATCCTAAAGTAGGTGATTAATCATCAAATTGTCTTTCTGTATGCATTCTCCCTCTTTCGTGTCGATGGGAAAATAGAGTTAATGTTTTGAATTCTTCCAGATAGGGTTTCGTTTATTGGTATGGGTTGTCGTTATGATAGTCAACCTTTGGATTGCTTGGGTGGTGCGTCTAAACATATCCATTTTTTTAACCTGGTTATCATGAATGGGAAGTGTGGGCTTTATGTCATGTATAGGGAGTCATTCACCTTAGGTCGCACTTGTGTACCCTTGGGTGTGGAGTTATTCCACGTGGTGTCTTAGAGGAGTGGCTTGCAATGAGGTTCGACACACAAAGTGGTGTCAGGGAAACTCTTTGCAAGTTAGTTAATTCAGTGATAACATAATAAACCTTTAGAGGCTTAGGTTGCATCAAACACTTAACAAGATTAATTTTTCCTCGCTCATGGACACAAGGGCTTGTATAGACTTGGGATGAGACGAGAAAGCCTGGAATGGAAAGATCGTTGTCTCGTCTCTACGAGAGACAACTGATTCCGCATTGGTTGCATGAGGGGCCGAGAGTCGTTAGAGGTTACCAGGATATCCCAAGATGGGGGTCGGGACCTAGGAAGACTTACCAGGATATCCCATGTAACATTGTGATGACACTTCTCTTAAGTCAACAATATGTTTGTATTAGTGATGTAATTGATTATTTAACTCTGGAAGCATTGTAACCTTCATGTTATGTGATGTTGTACTTGTATTTAATTCAGTTTAGTTTTGTGTTGCCTTTGTCTAGAGGTAGATGGTCTTGCCTAGGAATCCTTGTTACTATCTCCTAGCACGAGGGGTGAGCCTTTGGGTATCACATGGTTGGGTGGAACGTGCACCTTAATCCGTTGGGTCATCTTCTTGTTCGTATGGACGAGGTTTCCAATTGGAGAGCTCGTGGGATGCAGTTCTTTCATGCTTTATTCTTTTCATTATTATTGTAATTTTATTACCCCTCATTTGTATCGAGGTGGAAGATGTAATTTGTAACCTTGGATATTGGAATTACCTCATTCGGGGAATGAGTTTTGTAATCATATTGTAAAGTTTATTATTGGGATTATGTGGTATTTCTTATTCCTTGACGTAATTTTATCATGTATGGAATGGATGTGTAATTAATTTGTTAAATAATTAAATGTAATGGTTTTAATTCATGTTTCTTGTTTGGGTTTAAGTAAACTCAATCTCATAACCTTAGGGGTTGTTGGCAATGTGTAGTGAACTTTCATGCTTTTGTACTTAAACAAAATAAAAATAAAAATAAAAAATTATTGCGTTTGTGTTGTTAATTGCAACTTCCCCTAGGGTTGCATGGTGGGGCGTTACACCTTGTGCATGAGAAGTGAAAGTGACATGATTGGTATTATATTTGTATCATGAAGAAAAAATTCATACTATTTTTAGTCATTAATGTATTAGGAAAAGTATTGGGGCATTACAAGGGTCCATTGTCAATTAACAAGTAATTATTAAAGAACTATTAGGTAGTAGACACTAAATTATAATAATATAATAGACTAGAAAAAAAGTATGAAACGGTAGATGAGTGTATATTCTAGAATCTCAAGTATAATATTGAAGTTAATCGGAGAGAGAAATAGGAGGTTGATAAATATCTATAATTTTAGTAACTATAAGTGAGTGCGTGGAGAAATTTTTACAAAGGTTCAGATTGGAGAAACCTAGGTGTGTGTAGAAGTAAAGAGAAGAAGGTTCTAAAATAAAACATAAAA
>VDFB02264907.1:0-84895 GCA_007258455.2 Sequoia sempervirens
TAAACTTGGACTTGTATCTAGTTTAGATTAATATAAATTAATGTTGGAATTGTAGAATATATCTTTAGCATTATGGGATTAGTTTTATGTTTGTTATTACTATGCTATCATTAGAACATTGTTGTAATTTGTTTCACATAGGTTGTAGGTTGGAGGGAATTTGTTCCTAAATAATAGGAATGGTGGTTTCATTATTTGGCTTATATAATAAGCCATTCTACAATGTAATATTCATTGGCTCAAGAATATATTGATAATAGAGTGTTTGGAAGAAGCATCTAACATCCTATATATGGAACACATGGCTTGGCATTTATTTACAAATGTTTGTCTCCTACAGAGTTGCGTTCAAAATGGAGATTTGGCAAGAGGCAAGTGCATCGATGCCCACCTCAATCAAAATGAATTTGCCACAAATGAAGTTTAGGGTAAATCGTAATATGGTTTCACATATGTATGTGAAATGCAGCAATCTGTAGGATGTACAAAAAGTGTTTAACAAAGTGTTAGAATGAGATGTGTATTCATGGACTATTATGGTTGCATCTTATGTAAGGCAAGGACATGGGTACAAGTCAGTAGCACTCTTTCAACAAATGCAGAGCAGCAAATTAGGGTGAACGAGTTCACTTTTAGCAATGTTATCTTTGCCTAGGCAAAAATGCAAGCTCTACAAAAAGGGTATGACAATCTACCATGGAATAATAAGGAGCAGATTACACTCTGATGTGACCTTGGCCAATGCCCTCATCAACATATGTGCAAAATGTGGCAGCAAAGAGAAAGCATACACATTGTTTGACAAAATACCTCAACAAAATGTTGTGTCATGGAGTCTAATGATTACCACTTATACAAGGCAAGGGCTTGCCAATGAGGCTTTGTTTGTGTTTTTCCTGATGCAAAAGGCAAGAATTGAGCCCAACGATTTCACATGTGCAACTGTTCTTTCAGCATGTGCCAAATTGGTATTTTGGAGCTTAGTGAGGAGATACATGACAAAATAGTCAGAGGAGGATTGCATTATGGTGCCTTTATAATTAGCTCTCTAGTAGGTATGTATTCAAAATGTGGAATGATAGAAAAGGCTCAAATTTTGTTTTAGGAAAATTCATCAACCAGACTTGATCTCACGGAATGCAATGGTTATAGGCTATATGCAAAACAAGCTTATTGATAAGGCACTGAAAATATTATATGACACAGTTAACAAGATTTCTTGCCCCATTTCTTCAAGCAGACCTAGAATAAGTTCCATCATGTAATGAGCCTAGCTCAAAACTGACCAGAATTTGCCCTAATTGGCTGATTGTAATTTTGTCAAACAGTTCTAGTGCAACCTTGTGACTTGCTGTTGTAGGGTTTCAGTTTAAGATGCTTGATAGAAATGAATGCTAAGGCTGATTTAACACTTCTACAATGCCAATAATCTGAACATGAATGCAAATGCAATTCTTTTTGGATTTTTTTATGCAAATATATGAAAACTAGGTATGCAAAGACTAGCTACAGCAAATAGACGTTTTTACAAACATTTGCCATGCATCATTTCAGTTACAAGTCTATTTGCAAAGTATCTATTGGAAAATCAACTACTTATAACTCCATTATTATGAATACTTTCAATACAAAGCTAATGACAAACAGCCAAGACTCTTGGCTTATACATTTGAATTAATGCTAAAGTCTGAAGCAGACTGTCACCTACAGCCGTACCCTATTATGCAAATAAATGATATCTAAAATGCATGAAATTTAACAATGGAACCTGGTTTGGAGTCGCCTTGCTTTCCCAATGATGAAGCAATAGAAATTCTGGAAGTTGAAGACCATATGCAGCTGATATGATTTTTTGAAGAAGTCGCCCCTGTTCTGATTGGAAATGTGAAATAAAATAATCTGCTAACCCTCCAAGCCTCCAATAACTTCTAACATGATCGGCAGGGCCCTAGAAATGAGGCGCACCAATCTCCAAGAGAAATTGACCTGGTTATGAGCTGGAATGAATGAAAAATGCTCCTCCAAAGGCGTCCCTGTTATGCTTCAGACTTGGCTTCAGATTTGTTCAATGTAGATCTGACCTTCCCTTCCAAGATTCGATGCCACATGACACTACTCCTCAATGCCAGCCAACTCCTAAATCGAAGTCTTCAAAATTTGGCCCTAGGCCACAAATTTCTGCCCTAATGAAGTGACTGAAGTATCACCTCCAAGCTGCAATAATTCAGGTGATATTGCACACCCTCAAAATTGCTATCAATGGGAGTTTTCGTTCCCAAAGACAATCTGATTATCTGCAGACCACTTGGCTCCACAAATACTCAAGAAGAATCACCAATCAACAATTCATCAAATCTGGATGATCAAATGATGAGACCTCAAGGTCTATTTATGCTTTTTCCTCTAGAGGTCGGCCTCAATAAAATAATATTATCCTTTGACTTCTAGAAGATTCCAGAATATTTTAATCTTTTTGCACTTTATAAAATATTAAAATATTATATTATTAATAAAGTGCACCTCAACATCAAATTATAAAATAAGGTTTCCATAAATAGAAATAATGATTAAATATAATGGAAAACCTTTCTCCAATCAAAACTGAGCCAAGCCAAGTAACTGCAAAATGACTCTCTCACCATGCCTCATTAGCCTACGAGAGCCGTTAATAGGCTAATCCTGCTGATATGTCGATGTCAACTAGAAGGGGACATTACACATCACTCTTCTACAATTAAACAACAATACCAAAAAATTTAAAATGAAAAGTCCACTATATCAAATCATCATTTTTCTAGCATGAGACCACTTTTCAAAATGTTTTCTGATGTAAGACAACTTTTTCGATGTGAGATAACATTTTCAACATTTTTAAGGCTTGAAATCCCATAGGGAAAAGTCTATTAATTAATCAGGTCACAATAACATGCATTTTATTCAAACAAGACTTATTTGCTGCTATATGAAAACAATCTTGGACAAGTGCATTGAAATATTCCAAGGAAGAGAACAAAGAAAAAAGTGAAATTGTGATTTCATAAAATTTTCATTTAATTCATGAGAATCAAATAAAATTATTCCATTTCACTTAAGAAAACAAATGAGCCTCATCTTAATTTTTCCAATACCATTTAAAGGTCAAAGACTTGCCACAAGTGGCCACATAATGGTTTCTAGTACAAGTACATTCAATTTTATTTACCAAACAACACTCCTACATGCCACATTGACTCTTTTGGATTGTATCCCACATCATACTCCTTGTTGTCTCACTCGCTATTGTACTTACCTTCTATGCCTCTACTCCCTCCTAGTCTTCTTTGCTTGTTTTCAAATGACTTGAAACCACACACACACACATATCCTCCCTCAACTTCCCACATGATCTACAATGGCCTCGAGGTGGTCCAAAGCTCAAAACCACATGAAATGTGTCGCCAACTAAAAATAACATTCTTACAAATTCCAACGGTCCAATGATGGAGAATATCCATACAATACAACACACACCTCTCCAAAATTATCACAATCTTTCCAAATATTCACCTTTGGCACAAATCCAAAATAACCTACCACAAACAAAAACACCTCTAACTAAACACACTGTAAACCTATAGACACTTCACAATCCAAGTTACCAAGTTTTTACTCATGCAATTGACCTCACTCTTAAACGGAAAATAAATGGACTATAAATAGAACCGCTACCACAACTGCAGGAGCTAATTCCTCAGTGCAATGAAATGCACCTTCTTCTACCATAGACCATTAACCACAAAATTACATATATGTAAATTGTCAAACAAAACCACAATTTCTACTTTCTTAGACATGATAACACATTTCCACTATGCCCACAGATGCACCTACATCATCGTGTTAAGGATACTTTTGGGATACCCTCCAAAGTTTATTTGAGCCCAAAGATGAAGGTGAGTTTACCCACTCACAAGCATTGGCCCATTCATGCCGCTATCTAATCAAAAGCCCTACCCATCACCTATGTTGACATCCTTGGCCTTAGGTGTTAGTGCAAGTCTTTAGAATTTGTGGCATTACATGTTTGGGAGCCAATAGGGAAGAAGAAAGAAAAAAATTAAGAGGCCTCCAAACAAAGTTGTTGAAAATCGACAAATGGACAAGCAATCCTAGAGTCTTTGAACCTACTTGACACAATGGTAGGGTTAGATTTGGCCCAAAATGATCCTAATGATGGCTGATCTTCAAATGCCCAACAAAAAACCCTTGCAAATCTTAGCTCCGAAGCCCAATCTAGATCAAATGAGGAAAAACCAACAATGTCAAATCCTCTAGACACAATGTGTTATATGAGCTGCTCTACCATTCATCAGACTTGACTCCAAAATAATGCCACAATAAAAAACCTACAATTTTGATCTTTTTCTCTAACAGCTTTCATACACTAGATCATCCAAAGATGCAAGAGAAGGGCATTCTAGGTCTATAAGAAAAATTTGCTTTCTAGTATGGAAGCAAGCAAGTCTAAAGCACCAACTACTCTAATACCATGAAGATTTTCTGACGGCATAGACCTCCTAGAATCTAATAACACGAACAAGCCACAATAGAAAAATCACAATTGAAGGTTGTAGAAATGCAACATCACTACTATTCCAATACAGATGCAATACATTATTTTTTACAAGGATGCTCAAGAGTATGCTACAAATGTGTATATGTCAGATACACCACGAAGAGATGTGAATATGCAACTAATGTGGGATAATAGGAGATGTAATCACATATGTATTACATCTCCAGCAAACAAGGAAAGTACAAGTCAGGTGTACAACTTACCCAAATAGATACATATCCTTAGCATATACTAATGCAACAAAGTAATAAGGTAAATACAAGAAATATATAAGCACCAACTATATCCTTCATACCAATATCAATCCAACTCATTCTTATTCCACATGCTGAGTTTCAAAGCACTTCCAACAAGAATGAAATCATCAATATTCAACATTAAAACTAACAAATCAGATTTACGAATAATACAATACAATTTGTATCTGCTGAAGTTTTAAAAAATCCAAAAGTCTACTACCAATCATCAATGCAAGCATGCAAAGACCTTGGTCCTTGCTTTAGGCCATTGAATGTGTCTTTAGTATGCATAGACCAATGTCATGGTAATCAATATCAAAACCCTTATGTTGTCTAAAATGACACCATTCAAAAAGGTGGTTTTTATATCCATCTACTGCCAATTCCAATGAAAGAAAGCAACCGTGAAGACGATAGTTTCAATATTGGTGTACCATGCTATAGGTCCAATATTGGTGTACCATGCTATAGTTCCAATATTGGTGTACTCACATCATTATGATTGCCCCTCACAGTTTTGGAGTTATCAATACACAGCATACAGTCAATTGGACACTTGACACATGCAACTCAATCAAGTGCCTGCAGACCAGGACATTGGAGCTTCAAAATCACATTCAACAGCCTCTTAGTGTTAGCCTCATCGGCTCTATTTTGTTACTTTGTAATTTGTATTCAAATTGGTATGTTACTAAGTTGTAATTGATAATCTAGGTTCAAACTTCAAACTTTCAAACAGTTTGCATTGTAATTGGCAAAATTAATGAACAAATTCCACCTTTCATGTTTTAGACTCTTATGTTCATTTTACTGTATATCTCTGCATGCTTTATTTAACATGAAATAGCAAAAGCAGCATTTTAAGTTTTTTCCATCTATTTTTATGAATATTTCAGCATTATTTAGTTTACAAAATTTTCCCAAGCTTTTTCCTAATTTAATTCTTAGTATCCAAATCCCATTAATAGTTCTGATATTCCAAATCAATACCAAGTACATGTAAATGCTACCTATTAGCCTATTTTCATCCTGTGGCTTAAATAGCATTTTCCCGAAGTTCAATAGGTTTTGAATCTAAGGTTGTGCACTTGCAAAGGGTTCAATGTTTCTAAAGGTAAAATTTGATAAGGTATTTTAATTTTTATCCATGTTCAAAAATATAAGTCATGTCTTCAATTTTGAAAAGGAGTCTTAGACTTGGTCAAAAATGCTTTTACTTGCTTAAAGCCCACGTTCATCAGCTTTTGGAGGGAATTCTTTAATGAAAGTTTGAGTTTAATGAGAGCAGGTCAAGTCTTTAGGGCTTTTACACATTAGAACTCTTTGCATAACAGTTTTGTAGGTTATCATAACTGCCAAAGCTTTTCAAGCATCATATTGGAAAGAAGAACATGGAGATTCAATCCTTTCAGACACTTTGTTTTGAGATCTTCATGCATGCAGTGTGAATCTGCTTATTTGTTTGTTTTATTTTCTGAGATTTGAAGGTACTGTCATGAGACAGTTGGACGTAAGGGTGTATCTATATCAAGGAGGGGGGCAGCAAGAGTTTATCAGCAATATGCATCATTTGCATCTGTCCTATGGCAGGAAGAAAATGCTCGATCATGGTGGAACCTATTTGAGATGGGGTTGCATAGAAGAAAAACACCACTTCTTCAACAAAAGTAGACTCAGATGACTGTTATCCTTTGTATGATGGATATACATATTCCAATGAGTGTTCTCGAGATTAGAATGAGGCCTATCTTGTCTGGTATCCATGAATTTCCTTTGCAAGGTTCCTTGGAGAGTTTCATGATGGTTTCTGGAGCAGAAAGTAGCTACTGGGGATTCACATACCCGAGTTGTATGAATATTGCCAGCAACAACCATCAGGAAGAGTTAAAAGTGAATTGCAACGTCAGGGCAGTTTGACAGAAGATTGTTTCTTATTCGGAAGTAAAATGTCCTCTATCCTTTGCATGGAAACACGGGAAGTGTTTCCATACCTCACGTCACAGAAGGTCTGAGAACCCAAAACCAGAGTATGATTCCAAAGGTAACTAATATTACTACTGAGCACAAGGAAGAACATCGATGGAGATCTTAAACCTGGGTTATTGGTTTCATCTACGAGGCAGATCTTCTGTGTTACTTTTCATTGTTGTGTTCAAAGTTTCAATACCATGGAGATCTATTTCAAAGATGTTTCACGTTGAAATGCATCCATGATGGATAAAAAGGGGATTGGAATGATTGAAGAACCCTTGGGGACTACTATCATTTTTCCATGCATAGGCATGCACATGGACATGGAAGTTCAAAGACAGTGAGCAGAGGTATGGCACTGTGAGGGCCATGACAGTTATCAAGGAGAATCTGAGATACCCAAGCCATTAAACCCTACATAGGGTTTGGTAGTTGCATATAGCTCAGGAGTATGCAACATCCAAAGGGTTATGTTTCATCTGTTAGTAACTTGCAATCATTTGTTCCTGCCATATATGATGTTATTGTTGCTGTTCCCATTGATGAAGCTTCTCCTATGATGATACAACTTTCCAAGTGCCAACCATCTTTGTTGCATGCCTATATCAAGAAGCATCCCATGAGTAAGTTGCCTAACCTAGATGATGAAGTTATGCAGTGGTGCAAAGATGCATTTGTTTTGAAGGATAATTTATTGGATAGGCATAGGAGTGGACTGTAGATGACAGTGCATAACCAAGGCTAATTAGTAACCCTGTCATCAGAGAATCATGTGCTCTTGATGGTCAAAGGAGGAATTTGACAAACTGCCTGAGGTCTCTCAGAATTCAAGGTACGATGGGTAACAGTGAAGGAAAGTGATTGGGCTGCTGCTCTTGCACAGGCCTCTCCACCTTGTTCTCGAAGAATATCAAGCATGGAAGTCAATGATGAGTTTCTTCATGAATGAACCTGGAATGTATCTTCATCAGCATTAAATGAAAATGCACCATGCTTTTACGTGCAGCTACCTGCTACCTTTGACTGTAAGTTGTTTATTGATCAATCTGCCAAGAGGATAACCTGATAACCTGTCTTGCCATCAGAAGATATATTCAGTTTATTCATGATATTTCCCATTGTCACTCCACACCAATATGCAAAGCTATTCCTACACTGTGTGGTGGAAATCTGGATGAAAGCTGAAGGAAGATGCAATCAAAAGCTCGTCAAAGCAAGGCACAGAAAGGGACAAGGTTACTTATTACAACTTCCTGAAGGCTTCAAATGGGTAATCAACAGTCATGCAATTGAGATTATGACAGTACAAAGGACAGTGGGCAGACTTATGGCAATTTGAAGAGTTTTTTTAAAGGGCTCAAAATTCCCAAAATTAAGTTCAAGGAACACCAAAAATGACATGACAGGGTTTAATACATAGTTGGACAGAGATATACATTATAGTGTGAATCAAATCCATAGACAGAGAAAAGGGATCATGAAGACTGTGATCACAATGAACAAAGGGTAGAAGAACTCGAGCATGAAGGAAGACAATGTTTTGATCACAAAGATGAAAGAGGGCAGTGAACTAACACAGTGGTATGAAACACCATAAAACAGAGCAGAACTTGGAAGCACGCATAAACTGTCATTGAGGCCGAACATGAAAAGGTTTGAATCTCAACATGTCATTTTAGAAATAATCACTTTGACACATTTCCAGCCCTGCTTTCTTAACAGGCAGATCATTTCATCAGCTCTGAGTGTTCTTGACAGCACTTTCAGTGAATTATGAGATTCGATGGTACATAAGCTTAGTCAAATAATTAGAAGTTTTGAAATGGCATTTGATATATTGACCACATCATGTATGGGAGATTTACAATATACTGCTACTGTGATGCTAAGTGCTAGTTTTTAACCTCAAACAGAACCACATTTAAAGGATATGCTTTCTTCTATGAGACCTGCCCAATTAGAGGAGCTTCTTAGAAAATCTAAAATTTATGTCCCTGATGGAAGATGGTTAATGGGATGCTTGGATGAAATAGGGGAGCTTGAATATGGGCAGTGTTTCATCAAAACAACCACACAGTCAAGATACTTGTTATGATCAGGCATGAAGACGGTGCCATGACCAAAGGACAGTGGCAAGGAAGACAGTCATTAGTCCAGTGAGCAGAGGTTTGTTAATAGTGCAAGGACAGTCTGCAATAAAGGAGCATAATAAAGATGACAGCTCTGTAGAATAACAGAGGGCAGTCAAGTGACATGTGACAAAGGACATCACAACTAGTAAAAGACAGTTATGACAGTCAAACCTCATAGATGATAATGCACATCATGACAGTAGTGAGAGGACAGCCAAGGCAGGGTTTTAATGGACAGAGGGTAGAATTTGATAATGGTATGCACAAATGAGGAAGGCAGTGACCTAAGTATTGCAATGCATTAAGACATAAATACTGAGCTGTATACCAGCCAGGAAAAAGTAATATACAAGCTATTATGACAAGATATAGTGAAAAGATGATAAGTTTTAATCAAGTATATGAGGGTAGGATGAGAATGCAGAGATAAAGAGGGCTTTATGATGATGTCAAGTGTCAAAAAACTGCCCTTGAAGATCTCCTACGCCCCTAGGGCATTATTCACCTTCAAACCTTTTCCCAAATGCCCTATCATCATGGAAGAGGCAGTTTATGAGCAGTTGCAAAGGTGGAGATCAGTTGTGCTTTCTTCCAAGCATCAAAGGGCAGTTTGAGGAGTTATGAAGTAGTTGGAGAGAATAAAGGGCAGTTTTGACTCAGTTTGAAGCATCTCCAAGCATCTAGGAGCTTCTCAAGGAGTCTTGGCTAGAGAATAAGGTCAAGGTGTGAAGTTTTCTTCATTCAAACACCTTTTTGGAGCATTTTAAGGGACTACAAAGTAGGGATGACTGTTTTGGACGCCCAAGAAGTTTGATCCAGCAAGCAAACACGTCTTTCATCTCTCAACGCATGTTCCTATTATGTAGCAAGCTGTTGAGCAGCTTATAAGCAAGCCTAAGGGCAGTTTTTTCTCTAGTTCTTAGCTTTTTTTCGCATTGTATTGTAACTTCTTGAGTGTTCTTTCAAGCTGGAGCAACTTTGTAACCCATTTTCAAGCTTGCATAGCTGTATGTAACACTTCTTTTGATCAATAAAGACAAGTATTCTGCCTTCTCTAATCTGTAATTTTGTGTGCAAATACAAATGATTGATGTATTTTCTGTGATTTTATCCAAATCCTCAATGTATGTCTCATTCCTTCAGCACCTTTATGCAGAGATTCATATACCTTGTGTAGGTCATAGGTTATGACAATAGTTTGAACAGCTTTTAACCGTGAAAATATCTGGTTTTTCCTTTTAGGAATGAGAAAACTTCATCTTTCCTATGAAATACTGATGTATAAGTATGTAGAAACCTAAGTTGTGCATGAAAAAAACTTGTTCATTTGATCATATTGTGAGTCCAAACAGCAGTGTAGGTTTGAAATCATTTTGGTGCATCACCTTATTAGTCTTAGGTTTCATTTTATGTTTCCTTCTCACCCTTTTCTCACCATGCAGCAATAGGATAGGTTAATTAGGTGACATTTCAAAGGGAACCAGCCCTCTCTGGAGGTTGATCTTCGTCATCTGAGCCCACACTCAGGGAGATCATCCCATGTTTCACAAGGTGGCTGAATGATTCTATCAGCTCAGCAAGGGTGCACACTTTAGTGACAACACTACCATCTATGCAAGTTAAGATGTGTTTATCAAAGCAATGCTAGAGATTAACCTTGTTACCTATTAACTATTAAGAAATGTTGAAGGGTCTACCTATTAACTATTAAGAAATGTTGAAGGGTCTTAGGGGGCAATAAATTGTGCTATTCATCCACCCCTTGGTCCATGCTCTCCCCACTCTTGAGCTATCCTTCCCTCCCTCCCAAACCAATATGTTTGTTCCCAAAAGAGCCCTAGGCTGATTTGATCCAAAGTATAGCCCCCTTATAGAAGGCCATGGCCTCTTAAAGGTACTCATCCTCCTCAATCTAAAGAAAATTTCAAACCCTGGTGAGTAATTTCCTAAAGTTGGAAAACATTGAATCAATCACACAATAATGAAAACTTCAAAATGCGGAAACATACACAAATAATTAGACTTTCAAATCAATCCTTCATCCCTTCATAAAACTTACAAGGCAACCTCCACAGCTGATACAACTCATAGCTGCATGGAAATCAACAATATGCTCTCTGTTGTTCTAGCATGTTACAACTTCAGTTTCTCAGTACTTCAAAAAGCTTCTGAAACCTTACCTTTTTTCTATATTGCTCCTATCTTTATACTAATTCAGCTAAAATCTGATCTTCCAAAAATCAGCTTTAATTACAAAAGCATCCTTATCACTTATAAGGATGAGTTGGAAGATAAATCTAAATCAATAATGGATAATTACACTTTAGACTTATTTAGCTAAATAAAAGACTTACACTTTAGTCCTTCAAAGTGAAAAGCAAATTGACTAACTCAAACCACTTGAACTTTTCCCTGCATGTTCACACTAAACCTGTGCAGAAGTTTCTACCAAAGCTAAAAACTCAACACAGTCAAATCAAAATTTCAGATCAGTTGTTTTGAATAAGACAATTAAAATCTGAAAGGAAGAGCTGATGCAGTTCATTCAGCACAATACCCACATGACAGTAATTATGTCCTCCTTCAACACGAATAAAAAGATGGATGCCACCTTAGGAAGGAAACAACACTAAGGTAAAATTCTCTATGGGTGAAATGAAGAACCAGCTTTGTCTTGACAAGGAGAAAGCCACGATCTGCAAATTTAGAGGGCCTTTCCTAGCCCCTAAAGTCGGACTCCAGGTTCAAGAAAATTGGAAACCAGCAAGCTCTATGAACATACTAATGATACCAAATGGCTATTTCATAGCCATTCTCTCCTTGAACAAGGAAACGGTCAAGCCTTTCACAAAGAACCATGGTTCATGAATAATCAAGTTTGTTCATGAAGCACCAGTTCCCAGCCTTCAACCCCACAAAAGACTTAACTAGCACTATTCAAGTATATTGGGCAGGCTCCCAATTCTTCCAAGTAAATGCTAACAAGAATCCTCCTACAAAGAAAAAGGGGGAACAATAGGTTAGTGCATCAATGCCTCTAATTGATAAATTTTCCTAGCGTTCTAACTAGGCAAAGATTTGTATCAACAATGATTTGGAAAAATCATTATCGGATTGAATTATATCTGATACAGGAAGAATAGAGTAGGAGCATCCAATCAACTATGACAGCAATCACTTTCAAACCTAGACTTTGCAATTAGCATGGTCACATGGCTAGACTCTAGGCTACTCGTCCTTCACAAAAGCAGCCATCTGCAACAAAGCAAGAGAACAAATTTCAGAAACAATCACAAAGATAATGACAAATCACCACTTTAGCTGAAGAAAAAGCACAAACAGCTCTATAATGCTGTAATAAGTCACCATACAGCTAAAGGAAATACAGAAAAAGACAAATTCCAAAGGGCTTATACAAGGAAAGGAAAGGCCCCACATAGACAGCCAAGCAAATGCCTTTCACAAACCATATTGATTCCTTCACCAAAACAGAAATTGAAAAAATGGAAGGGATCCAAGAAAGTCAGGACTGCCATCAGTCAGAGCATTGAGGATGGTTGATAGGAAAAAATCCCACATGAACTATTTCTGTAAGGCCATAGATAGCACAAAGGGGACAATCAGGTCTAGGATGCAAAATGACCAGGATCTGTTTTGAGAAATCAATGATTTGAGATGGGATTGACATATGCATTGCTACCTTCATGCCATTGGATACTATCTAAATCCAACTTTCTTTTAAAGCAACTCCTCAAAGAAGATGTAATGGTGACAAAGGGCCTCTTCAAGTGCATCAAAAGATTTTTCACTAAGGCATCAAAAACAACTGGAAGCTATATCAAAGAATTCCATGTATTAATAGGTAAAGAATTTTTTTTAAATGTATGTGGAGTAGACTCACAAAAGACCTTAATAAACAGGTAGTAAATTCTAAATGAATTATTTGAAATCAACTGTTGTCTTTATTATTTTTGAAAGTTTGAACCACATTATGAAAAGAATATTACTAAATTTTGATTTTGGTCAAAACATCGGTGGGATTTTCTTCGCAAGAAAGCCAAATCACTACAATAATGTGATACACATTTTGAGCCATGTTTGGAGTTCTTCCACTTGTGAGAATTCTCAGAATGCATTAGAAAACATACTCAAAGAATCACAATAGCTTGGCCCAAACGTAAAGGAAAGATTTCATGTTTCTTCATCAAAACCTCTGCCTACAACTCAAGAAAAATCAAGTTTAGAAATTACTTTCTAAGTTAAATTTTAATTACTATTGCAACTTGCAAATTTGTAAGCAATTAAAATTTATTGAATAATGTGCATACTAATAAAGCACAATCTTATGTCTTGATAATATCAGGCAACAATGAGGATGATCATCCTGTTGACCTTCACCAGATTGATCTAAAATTAGAATTGATCACCAGCAATGAGGAGTCAATGTTTGACAATGAGAACTTGACAATTTTGGAGGAGGCATTTGATGACCATGACTGCATTCAAGTGCCAAAGAACCAGGATGCTGGCGCTCCAACTTAAGACAAAGTATACATTGAAATTGGCAGAATTAATGAACAAATTTCATCTTTCATGGCTTAAACTCTTATATTTGTTTTACTTTCTATCTCTACACACTTTATTTGACATGAAATAGCAAAATCAGCATTCCCTTGTTTTTATGAATTTTCAGCATTATTTAGTTTGTCAATTGTAACCTAAGTTTTTCCTAATTTAATCCCAAGTAATTGAATTTCATTTTTACTTTTGGGTTTTGCCAAGCCAATACCAAGCATATATAATGTTAGTAAACATACAAGTTAAATTGTGTTTATCAAAACAATGCTAAAGATTAACCTCATTACCAACTAAAAATGTCGGAAGTTTCTTATGGGGTGATAAGTCATGCCCCCATCCACCCCATGGTCCATACCTTCACTACCAATAGCATCATGCTAGACCTTATCTCCTCCCTTCCAAAGCAGCATGTCTGTTCCCAAAACAGACCCATCTGACAGTATCCAGAGAATAGCCCCCTCATATAAGGTCAGCCTCCTCTCAAAGACACTCATCCTCCTGAATCAAATCCAAGTTTCAGATTTGTTGTTTCGAATGAAACAAATGAGATTTGCAAAAAAGACCTAATGTAGTTCATTCAGCACAATGCCCACATGACAGTTGTCACTCTCTCCGTCCTTGTGAAGAAAAAAAAATGGATGCTACCTTAGGATGGAAATGACACTTAGGATAAAATTTCTATGGATGAAATAGAGAAGCAGCCTCAGCTTCTCAAGGAGAAAACCGTGATCTACAAATTTATGAGGGCCTTTCCTTGTCCCAAAATTTGGACTCTGTGTTCAAGGGAATTGAAAATCAGCAACATCTGTGAATATACTAATGCTACCAAAGGGTTATTTCATGGCCATTTTCTCCCCCAACAAGAAAAAGATCAAGCCCTTCATGGAAAATCATGGTTCATGAAAAAATCATATTTATTCATGAAGCATAAATTCCCAGCCTTCAAACCCACAAAACATTTGTCTAGCACTATTCAAGTACAGGGCAGACTCCCACTTCTTCCAAGCAAATACTAGCAAGAATAAAAAAGGGAGCAACAATGGGTGAGTGCATCACTGCCTCTAAATTGATAAAGTGCCCTAAAGTTTTAATCTACCCCACTCATCCTTCACACGAGAAGTTATCTCCAACAAACCAAGATAAAAAAAAATCAGCAAGCAATAGAGAAGGATGACAAATCGCTGCCTTAGCTGAAACAAGGTACAAGAAACCTTAGAATGCTGCATCAATACAGCATAGAGCTGAAGAAAACACGAAAAGACAAATTCCAAATGACATATACAAGGAAAGCAAAGGAAGCATCATAGCCAGCCAAGTAAACACCTTTCACAAACCCTTTAGAGTCCTTGGCTCAAACAAAAATTGAACAGACGGAAGGGATTCAGGAAATTCAGGGCAACAATCCAATTCAGGACACATCATAAGGCCAACAAAAGAAGAGAACTAAGGAACTAATCCAATTCACCTCCATAGCTGATAGTTCCAAATTAACATAACAAGGTAAACAACAATAGCAAATCAAAGAAAATAGACGATCTAATCCCAACAATTTTTCAGATCACCTATGATATGAAGAATATAAAACACTTCATAGACCCACTTGAGTCAACATCAAGAACGTCATACTGTTTAATAAAGCACTTGTCATGAAGATCGCTTTGAGGCTCACGCAAGCCCCTGCAACATCAGAGAGTACTATGATCAGAGGTAAATATGTAATCACCCATTACGAGGAGATAATACCTGCTTCTTAGAACATTCCATATCAAGGACATCTAAACTAATCAACAAAGGCACGGCACTCCTCAGCCAACACACACCAGGCAGGTAAGAAAGAGACAGAAAAATCCTAATCTGCGAGGACAGCTGATATGGAATGCAAAAACTCTCCATACTAGCCTTACATGATCCACAGAGATAAAATGCGAGCAAATGGCTACGTATATATTGCTTATTACTTCTATTCTTTAAACAGCACCAAGACTATTTGGAAAGCAGAGGAGACAAAGCAATATTATATCTGTATTTACAAGTTTACCTCCTTTCCAATCACGCAAGCAAGGTGATTTAGTACAGCATTGTAGCCATTCAGGATACCAGGCTTAAACTTCCATTCACCACTGTTTCAAAACTTGTTGAATCCGTGTAACACAGGCGGCAAAATATTGGGGCTTCCAAACTGGAGACCAGGTTTAAATCACTGGGAGACATGATAAAGCGATGAAATTGGATAAAATTCCAAGCACAACTCGCCGGGGATTGTGTACCCAAGGGAGGAAGGCCGGTACAAGTCCCAGGTAAATTTGATCGAAAAGAAACATACGATTCTGTAGCGTTTTAGTCACAAGAAAAATTCACCAATTAAAAAGACAACGGAAATTTTATCAATGTAATGACAAGGTTCAAATCACTTCAAGACATGATAAAGCCTTGAAATTGGTTAAACTTCCAACTTGCAAGTACTGGCTGGGTGTGCCTGTCGGCATACTTACCTGAGAAGGCCAGATGAAAACCCAGGATGAATTTGACCAAAAAGATACACCGATAGCGACATCTATGTGAGGCTCACCACACAAGAAAATTCACCAGTTAAGAAAAACAAAGAAATTTTTTTCCATTCAGAAAAACATTCCTTTTGCTTAACCATTATGACTGCCAAAACTTGACGCCTTTTAAAAAGACAAGCGGCGTGATCAAACAAAATTATTTGAAAAGACATGTTTATTTTCTACCGCCAAAACTTATTGATTCTCTCTGGTAATATTCGAAGCAAAACTACTGACACTAAAATTAACACTAGAAATAAAACACCAAACCCTGATCAGCAGAAAAAGGGTTATATAAGAGGGTTGAAATCCAAAAAAAATACCTCGATGAAGGCCGGACGTAATTCTCTGAGTGTGGTACGGATTTTAGCATACTTGGAGTCGTAGAAGTAAACACTTTCTGGAGTGCCAATTTTTCGCCTCTTACGTACTGTTGCTGATGCTGCAGTTGCGCTTGCGCTTGCACCTCCCCCTGCTGGTGGCGTGACCACTTTCGTCGGCTTGGGTGTCAAATTATTGATCGGATTTGGATTGGCCTCCTCCATTTCTCTTTTCTTTTACCTTCCTCAACAAATATTTAGTCCTTACCTCTGCTTAAGGCAAAGCCAAATGTTTGGCCCATTAAAATATTTATAGCCCAAGTTGAACATGGAAAATCAAGTTAAAACGCTTCTTTTACATTGCTTTAAAAGGACAAGTGCTTGTGATGAGAGGGGACCCACTTCATCTCTCAACTCACATGCTAAAGAGTATTTAAATGGGTAGTTATGAGGATTACACTTCATTAATCCTAACCAAGGGATAGTTATGAAGACGAGGGATCACACCTAACCATGAGAAATGATGAATACATCTGACTTCAAATGAAATGAAATATTTTAATAACGTCTATGAGGTGAGAGAAGTTTATGGGATTTGGGAATAGTTCAAGACGTCAGGGAAAAGAAAAGACCCTAAATAGTTTGAGATCTTCACTCGAGGTCAGCGCTACGATGGTGGATTTTGATGATGTAGTTTGCCGATTTGACCAACCTTTCCTCAAACAAGGTATTTAAGTTATCAACTCATAAGGTGCCCTAATATCCCTACTTTCAAAAGGAATCATCACTGCCCTTTGAGTAATACAAGGCTTGCATTTTGAACCTTAAAGGATATGACCTAAACTTCATTAAAGAATCATTTCAAAAGATTTTTTAATAAGAGGTTATAAGTTTGCATTTTAGAGGTAGGGTATGTACATCTATATTGAAGTACAATTAGATGTTTGTTGTATATTGAAGTATAGTTAAGTGTTTTATATATGGTAAAATTGTGGGTTGTATATATTATAAGCTATTTATAAATTAAGTGACCTAATATCGTTGATTATATAAGAATCTTTCCTTTCTTTTTCGTTGTTAAATAGTAAAATGATTTTTGATAAATCTTAAGATAAAATATTATAACTCTAGAATTATAGACATTGATTTAAAATTAAAAAGTACATATAATTACTTATTATTATATTGGGGGGGATCATTATCCCCTTATAATATTTGAAGACAATGATTTAAAGAAAATGTGGAAATTATACTCTATAAAAAAAAGTCATAAATAAATTTAATTGCAACATAAATCTTCACACTTAAAAATGTTGCATAGTAATGAAATGACCTAACAAAAAAATATAATTAATTACACGAGGAATTATATAGCATTTTTTTATTTTATAAGATCATTGTATCATTGACCAAGGAAATGAAAGAAATGTCTTTCGTTATGCCATAAATCATAACTATATTTAATTATAGCAAATATCACCTCATTCTTGTAATTATAACAATTGTCATCTCATATGCTATATTATTTGAGGAAGTCATTATGGACGCCTCTGATTTCTCCCGCCCAATCATGAATTTGAATGTGTCAAGCCTAATTTCCTCCTGCCCTATCGTGTCATTGTTGCCTTCTTCGTTTGGCTGCGAGTTGTTCATTGACCTTTTTATGCAGATGTTTCTCCCATTCCAGTGGTTGGATCTCCAGCAGGTGTAGCCAAGGTTTTCGCAAAACCCCTTGCGGGGTGTGGTGTGGGTTCTTCTACAGTCAAGAATGGCTTTGTCTAGATCTCGTTTGTGGATGCAGTGCGAAATATTCCTCCTACGAGGGTTGCAACTTTGATTTCCCTTGCTATGAAAAGTTTTGAACCTCTTTCGGTGGCTGCAACTACAGTTGATGTTGTGAAGTCTCATTGGCCCTTTTTTGCTACTTCGAAGGGTCCTCTGCCTTTTGTTGATCCTGTGAGGACTAATTGGCCTGAGGAGAGCTCTGTGCATCCTATGTGGTGTGCAAATGTTGCTCCAATAATCTCTCTTGGTAAGGAAGTTGCTAAAAATATTGATTTTTATTTCAAGACTGCTCTTATTTGTAGATTTTTCCGTTTGTGGCCTTCCCTCCCTGATTTGCACCTTTAGATCACCAACCATTGGTCTCCTCTAGTTGATGGTTCAATGGAGATTTACCCTTCTGCAAGGGGTTTTTTTGTTGTGGGTTTCAATTCTCCTAAGGATAGATAAGCTATTTCTAAACTATGGTTTATGGGATTGGGATTCTCATGGCTCCATGAGACCTTGGGTTCATTCTTTTAACCCTTTGAAGGAACCCTTAGATGTGGTGTCTATTTGGGTAAGATTACCCTATCTTCCCTTACAATTTTGGTGTCCCTCTTCCTATGAGGGAATTGGTAATGCTCTTGGTAAATTCTTAAAAGTGGATAAGGCTTCCAAGAATTTTACTCATACCTCTTTTGTTAGGATTCTGGTGGAGGTTGATCTGTTGAAGGCTTTACCTAGAGAGGTTGTGCTATAGGTTAATGGTTGGTCTTGGGCTTAAATCGTGGATTATGAGGGTCTTCCTTTTCATTGCAGATGTTTTGTTGTTGGTCACTTAGCCTGTGACTGTTCTTGAGGCTCTGACTCTATTTCTTCTTCTACTTGGTGGAAGAACTCACTTTGTGAACACCTAACAGTGTGCCCTGCTGCTAACTCTATTTCTTCTGATGATGATTCAAGGCCTCCCTCTCTGAGGAAAAACATGAGTGTTGTGGGGGTTATTGCTCCAGTGGTTTCTGCAGTATCTCTAGCTATTTTTGTTGATGTTGTTTCCCTAGTGGTTTCTATTGCTCTGATTCAAAACAAGGATGTCTCATTTGTTGTGTGTGTTGCCTCCCCTAAGACCTTGCCTCTCTGATTACTATTATTGATGGTGTTGTTCCTTTGGTGGCTTCTGCTATTCTGGTTCAACACTCGGTTGTTCCCTCTAAGGTGTGTGATGTCTCCTCTGAGGCTCTTCCTCTTCCTATTCTTAATCAAGTTTATGATACTCCCTGGACAATTGTGCAAAGGAAAAAGAAGGGTACTCCTAAAAATGTCTCAAATGAGTTTCCTTTGAAGGATAAGTTGTTGGTTTCATGCGCTAGTGCTTAAACTATTTCCCTATGTTTGGTTGCCTTTTTTTATAGGTCCTAGTAGCTTTGTTCTTATTTATTTGTTGATGTTGTTCTTGTCCTGCTTTTCTTGGCTGGTTGTCGTTTTGACCAATTTGTTTTATCGGGCTATCCTACCCAGTTGTTAGATTTGTATGGTAATTTCCTTTGTTGTAAAAGGGATCAGGGCCCTTTCAAAATCCCTGCTTACTTTATCAAAAATAATTACCATCTCATTCTTAAAATGTTATTAACTAATGATACAAAGAGTTACACTTAATTGTATAAAGAAAATATCATTCAAAGAGGCTCAAATAATTGGTATATTGACAATGTGTATGTATATATACTTTGGTATTCTTAAACATCATGTTCATTATTTAATTATTATTTTTTTTGAAAGGTTTTAATATCAAACTCATATTTGTTTGCACGAGTCATAAGCTAAAACATCTTTGACTAAGAGCTAAAGACTAAGGGGTACCCATTCCACCAAAGTCATTTGGAGCACGATCCTAGCCTCATCTTTTATGATGTTGGGGTCCTACACTTAGCAAGATTTGATCCCTAATGGGCTCATTTCAAACCATTCAACTTCCCCTGCAAACCAAAGTTCTCTTGACATTAAAAATTAATAAATTACGAAAATTATTTACTTTTTGTATGTAGATGAGGTGTAAAAATCATCATTAAGCATTTGAATGTTGAACTATTTGATTGTTAAGTGAACTGATGCACTCCAAGCTCTTTGAATAAATTTCTAATGAGGATTAAACATATCATTAATAGCCTTATATTATTGTTTCTATATTGTGAAACCCATGTTAATATATATCTAGATTGTCAAGAGAGTATTTTACAAAAAGTTTTATGTGTGAATGTTTTGGTTCTCATAAATAAACCATTTTCTTATTCTATCATTCAAATTATTTCCTTAATCCATTATTTATAAATGACAATAAAGATCATTTAATTTTTTTGTGTTTTTCTCTTTAATTTTATTATGCGAGAGTTATATTTAGTAATGTATGTCATAAGATTTTCTTTGACATTATCTTTTGTGAGTGCTTCAATTACACATTTATTCATGAATATTTTAGTCTAATTTATAAGCTACCACTTACAAATTAGAGTAATTTTGTTTTGAGCATATTTTAATTGTGTATGAGTACTTTTCTTGCAAAAATACACTTTCTTGATGCCTTAAAGGAATCGATATTGATTTAATTACATAATATATATTCCTAATTGAAAAATATTATATTTATAGATAATGATATAAAGGAGATGGAAATGAATTTTTCATTGTGTCAAATTTGGTTACAATTAAGCATCTTGGTTTTTTACAAATTTAAAGTCATTGAAAACATTTAAATATGCCCTTAAACAAATCGATACCTTATAAATTTTCTAACATCAAACAATTTTTCATACAATTTGCTTATGTGCAAATGTGCAAAGACTAATTGTGCAAGAAAATAATAATTAGATATTCTAAACCATCAAAGAGCTCAACAATTAAAAAGACATCTAAACAATATTTATTTTAACATTTACTTGAAGATTTAAATTAAAACAAGTAAATAAAATAATTTTAGTTTTTTAAGTATATGTTGATTGTGCTTTATTTGTATTTATATGATCACAATATGATAATGTGTGTAACCTCTCAACATAATAAAATTATCTCAATATTAAAATAACATAAACTTATAACCTAAAAATCAATGAAATTATTTCAACCCCGAAATATTAAAACCCTATGACCCAAAAAATGCACTTTATTGTAATAGATCTCAACAGTCTCACCTCTAAAGATCACACTTAATATAGAACTAATCAAGAGTACCCTAAATGGGAGATTATTCTAATAGTAAAATGGTAAAAGCTTTCTAATCTCACCTAATTTATGTTCTAAATGACTATGATATGGGAAGTTTTCTCTATTTATATATCTAGTTTTAAAAATAATTGATTTTTTTAATAACTAGTTAGGAGATTTATTGGGTGTCTCTCTTGAAAAAAATGTATATAAATAAAGAGCATTACAATAAACAATTTTGTGGGAAGGGCATCTATTCTTTCTGTGCGAGTTGTTCTTGGGCCATTGCAGTGCTGGTTGACTGGGTGTGGTGGCTTTTGGGGGTTGCTTTGAGCCCTTTAGTTGAAGGTTTTGTTGTTCTTTTTGCCTGAAGCGCTAGCTGAGGAGAGCGATGGGATTTGCTTTATCCCTTGGTTTTTTTGGCATTGTGGCCTCTGGTTTGGATAAGGACTTCCCTGTGTCTTGGTTGCTTAGGGTCGGTGTTGCTTTTGGTGATGCCTTTTGGGGGACAACTTGTTTGGAGCCTGTGGATGTCGAGTGTGTGGTTGCTGGAGGATGTCGACCTTTCCTCTTCTGTGTCTTAGTCCTGGTGGTTCCTCTCGTGTGGGATCTCTCTACTTGCTAGTGGAAATTCTTTTTGCTTCCCTCTTTGTTCTTTGGGTTTTTCTTTATCTCCTGTATTCGGGCTAAGTTGGTTATGATGCTTTTCCTTAAGGCTCAGATGGGTTTGTTGTCCCTTATTGGGGTTGTGATGTTTCTACAGCTGACAAGGCTTGCCTCTTTGGTGGGGTTCTCTATGTTCAACTTTGATCTTTGTTGTGCTCTAGTCTAGTTTGGAGCTCATGGGTCTTCTTTTCAAAGGTCTTTATTTGTCGATTGGGGCCCTCTCTGGTTGTTTGTTCTTGTGGGGTTGTATCTTTTTGGCTTACTTTTGTGTTGCAATTTTGTGTTGTTTCATGAGGGTTTTCTTTTAGCTAGGTGGCTTTCAAGCATTTTTTCTAGTTCCCAATTGTTGTTTCCTCATGTTTCTGGTATTTGGCTAATGGTTGGGCTTATTTTCAAGCTTTTTTTGAATCCTCAAATGTATATTAGCCTAATTCTTGTTATGATGAGTCTATGGTTATTTTTTGGTTTTAATATTTTTGTCCACAACTTGTTCCTGGTTTAGAGGTTACCAAAGGCTACTACGATCGCTTATCTGGTTGTTGTGTGGCTTTCTCCTCGGACCTTATGGAGGTGGGTTCCTTTCCTTTTGAGGTGGAGATAGAAGGCGAAGGTTTTTGGTTCCCTCAGTTGCTGATCCTATTAAGGTGGGCGCTTCTCCTATGGAGGTGGAGGTTGAGGGGGTTGGAGATTTTAGGCTGCGGTGGATTAGTTGGTTGTGATATCCTCTCCAATAGAGGGAGCTCTGTCCTTTAGAGGTGGAGACTGAGTTGGTTTCCTGGTACCGAGTGAGCTTGTGCTGTAGGGAAGCTGATTTCTTGCATTTTTCTGTTGCTTTCCCCTTACCCCCTTTTGTGGTGGGATGTTGTTACAAGTTGGTTATTATTCTCTTATGGTCTGTTGTGCTCTCTAACTCCCATATTGAGATGGGTTTGTTGGATTTGCTAGCATTTTTTATTACGGGTTTGATGGTGTTCTACACCATTAAGTTGGTTATCTCTTTTGGCTTTGTGGTGTCTTCCATGAGCAGTTAGTTTGTTGATGCCTAGCAAATGCAGGTAGTTTCTTTGTGTATCTAAGGGTTTCTAGTCCTAGTTTAACTTGGTTGTAAAGGTTTCTTGGTCCCTTGCATGTTTGAATGATGCAGCTAGTGTAGTCATGCTTTATATTTTAGCAGTTGTTATTAGACTGTTGGTTCTATGTGTTTTATCTTATTTGCAGCTTGCCTATCTTTGACAGGGTTGCGGGTCACTTCAAAACTGTTATGTATTAAGTTTTGGGTCCCATCAAAACCTATTTTTCCCATAATCAAAAACAATTTAACTGGTTATATAATATGTATAAATAAATTTCTAAAAAAAATTGTACAATTAAAGAGTAACAATATTAATAAAAAGATTATTAACACAATCTTACACGATTAAAAAAACTTACAATTTAACATAATATATGTAAATCTCATATAAAATAATAGATTTCACATAAATACCACCCATTAAAAACACATGAATTGGTAAAAAACCCTTATCATGACTATAAATCAATAGATACACCATCATTGATTCTTAAATTGGGCAATGGTGTTGCACTCTAGTCCATTAGCATATAGATTAAATTACATAACACTTAACTATCTCTCTTGCATGAACAAGGATATTTACATGTATATTCAATATATGGAAAGCACATGGATACTACCTTGAATGTAAAATAAACACAATTAGGCACACACATATTTGCAACACTGCCTCTAAAGAAACCTCTACTGGGAATATAACTCCAAGAAGAGTGAGATCTCACTCCTCATGCCACTAATCCAAAAAGTACAATGGTCTTTTATGATGCTCATAGGTCTTACAACACCCTAATGTACTTTTCCAAATGTAACATGATATGGAGCAAACTAACTGCCACTATTAGTAGTTATCCAAAGAATGGATACAAAACTAAATGCCTTCAATCCAACACTATGAAGATCTTAGATGCATAGGCACTTCATAGACCAACATGCATCGCCTATAAATATATGATAAGAGAATAACAATGTCATAAGCATGGTCTTTCATAGTATTATAATTCCATAATCATGTTCATATACCTTCATGATAAGATACCACCTTAATTGTGGTTTCCAATCATTTTCCAAGGAAATTAGATGGTAATCCCAAACTTGCAGTAGCATGCAATCAATCAAGGGAAAACTAATGGTGTCCCAAATAACCATTAAAATTTGAAGAAATGTTCACCGTATTTGTTACTCTACTCTCTAAAATAAAAAATAGTACCCCATCATGACTACCAACCACCAAAACTTTATTGTAAAATCAATCCTAATTTTTATAATTTTGTTTTCTGCTCAATAGAACAACTATAGTGCTTTATACATGTCAAAAACTAAACATCTCCAAAAGGTATTCTAATTTATTTTCTCTATCCTCAACCTTTATATTACCACTAAGTGATAAAAAATCCTAGGAATATGAATGGTTGCCTACAAAAATCATCCATCAAATTGCCTTCATTCTATAATCTAATAATTTTCTAACATATAATGGTCATCTAACAATTATTTGTTACATGCTCATTTTCATAACATCTTCTTCCCATAATCCAATGATTCTAGATTTTTCTAGTAGGCATCAAAGATGTGTGAAGTTTCTTGTTTTTTATTGTCCACATGAATAGGAAACAACAAGCATTCTTTCCCATGAGAAAATACCTATAAAAACGCATCTACCTAACATGCATACCTATCTCCATGACCCTTCATAATAATAAAAATTCATGGTTATAACTAAAATAACTACCTACACATGGATTTTGTTGCATTGTCACCAAATCCACATGGAGACCAATGATACGACCTTCCCTAGGTCACTCAACCATAAATATCTACCAATGATTACACACTTTTTTATCCTCATGCTTAATTTTGTAGCCAAGCTAGCCATGACTTCAACAATAAAGATCATTCCCATAATAATTTGTTACCAATAATAAATTTTATAGCCACTCATACTTTGTTACAATACTTCATCAACAACCTAAAGACTTCATTAGCAATCCCAACCAAATTTTGTGCCCAATTTGTGGACTTCATATTCAAGCCCAAATTGACTTATACATCAAAGCTATCATCTTCATCAACATTTACAACTACAATAAAATTTAAAACATGGGAAAATTTGGCAAAAAAAGGCCTACTTCTATAGTAAATATCAACTTCATCAACAATATTTGACTTTTACAACAAAGGAATGTCATCTTGATATGAACCACTAACCATTTTTAGACCAACTACTCCCTACCTAGATTTCTATCTTTGTTACATTTCATCAAATTTTAAACCCAACCATCTTTCAACTATTCACCACTTATTACTTGTTTCTCCTAATAAGCCTTCTCCAAGAAATGTAAAGATTCCCCTAACTCAAATCCCTCCTATGCCTCACTCTATGAATAGAGCCACCATAAAAACTAGGAATAAAAAAATTGTTAGACACCTCCAAATGTCCCTAATTATATGTAACATAAATTCAAGCTAGAACCTTCCCCACATAATTGTTGTAAGCCATAATTAAATATGTCTCACACCTCACATCTTGTATGACCATACTCTCTACACCCTTGACAATGTGATGATTTATAACTATAGCCCTTTCTAGATCCTTCATAATCTTTTTTCTTTAAAAGATCCACTCCTTCCACTTCATAGATTTGTGTCTCCAAATTCGTCCAAGAGAAAAATCCAAAGCATTTAGGGCTACAAGTCAGTGTTAGGGACCACCATATCTAAATTAGTTATGAAATATCATCTTAAATGAAAGTATTCAATTTTAGTTCTCCTATTAATACTAGTCTTGACTCTCTCAATACAACTTTAACAGAACCTAGCACAACACTATTGCTAGCAAAAATTACCTTAAAACATATCTTTGCTACTTTTTCTTTATGATTTAGATCTCTAAAATTCCTAATTCTCTTTCAACTACCCAATATAATCACCATGTAGAGAATATTTGAAAAACTACACACATGACCATGTCAAGGGCCAAGTGTAATGTTCCAATCTAAGTATGATGGTTTCTAGGTAATTTTCTAGCCTTAAGTGAGGTTTCAAGTCCCCCCATGCTATAATACCTTTCCTTCAACTCCACTTCCCCATTTTCACAATCCTTCTCCTTACATGAGTTTCTAATACTTCTCTTACCTTGGTACCCTTTCAGTTGGTTCCCCATTACCTAAACCTTCAAATTGTCTAAACTATTAGAATTTGACTTTCCCATGTTAGCAACCCTTTCCCTTCCTCTCCCTCAACTCCTCTATTCCCTTGTTCCCCTTGTTTCAAACCTTCAAACTTTCATCTTCCAGTATGCATTACCTTTATTCCCCATCCCCCTATAACCATGCTTACTTTTATCTCATAGGCTTTCAAAATTTTGTTTCCCTCATTGTACTCAATCTAGAGGAATTAATATCCCTAATTCTTAATTCGTGTAGTATTGGATATTCTTGAATCTTAACCTTCACTATATTGTAATCTCTTGAATATTTCCCTACAAACATACCAAAAAAGTATTTGATATATTCAAAATTGAATCCCTATTCCCTTGTTACTCTCAAGTATGCATAATTTTTTATTTTTTGTTCCCTCATTATATTGGAATTGGGTATATCATATCCCTATCCTTGATCACAACTAGTATCAATATCTTCATTCTATTGATCCCTACTCCTACCTACATTAGGTATATGTGAATCCTAATCCCCAATCCTTGCATTAAGTATCTCTAAATCATGGTCCTCACTCCTTGAATTAAGTATCTCTAAATTATGGTCCCACTCCTTGTATCAAGTATCTCCAAATCCAATCCCTAATTCTTATATAAATTGTCTTTGAATTCCAATCCCCACTCCTTCATACATTAGGTATCTTCAAAGTCTAATCCTTGTTCCTTCCTATTTCAGGTATCTCTAAAGCTTGATCCTTTCTCCCCATCATGCTTCCTTCTTACAAACCTATGAGGCTCTCCCTACCATTTTCCCACTTGTAAAAGTTGTTAGCAAGTATCTTGGTATCTCATCACTTTTCCTTCTTGATCCCACACACATGTGCATCCCCTCGCATCTTGGTATCCTTGCATTCCATCCCCTAAACCCTTGACCTTGGACCTTCAAAAAAATTAATGTCAATGTACCAATTGAAATAATTTGAATAGCATACTAACTCACAATTCCCTAAGTCCCTCTTATAAATAGACCTTTCAACATGTGAATCCATAGACCCCTAGTCCTTTGTAAAAATGTACCCTTTAGCATGTAAATCCTTGGAATGTTGGTCCCTCTTTAAATACACCCTTGGGCATGTGAATCCATAGTCCCTCTTACAAATGCACCTTTTGACATGCATATCTTTAGACCCCTAGTGATTTTCAAACTAAAAACCTTACCTACCACCATGCATGACTAGGGACACCATAAATGGCCTCAAATAAATGTAGTAAAATGGAGGAAAACTTTCAAACACCTATCAAAATGTGTGATCCTTGCGTCAGGCCTCCAACCTATATATAGTTAAATAAGCTTCTTTAGTTTCCATCTTTTGTCATTTTATCAACAAACACTAACCCTAGTTTAAGAACTTGTGTCTAATTATTATAATTGAGGATGAAAACACTTAGGTTATTGAGATCACTAGATGAAACTCAATTAGTTTCTTAGAGTTTGGAGGAAGAAAACTCTTAGGTTATGGAGATTAGTGTATTCAAAGTCCCATTGGTTTCTTGGGGTTTGGAGGATAAAAATTGGTTGAATTCTTAAGGGTAGTTTCATATGAAGGTTGCTTTTACACAAGTTTGGAAGATTTTAGCATTCTAAGTATTTTCTTAATACATTGTAATCATTGTAATCAACAAATATTTTAACATATCTATATAATCATTTGGAGAAAAAATATTGTGTTGCATATTTTATGAGTCTAGATTAAATCTAGTACAATTTGTTGAACTTCCAGTCTATGTAAATTTAATTTATTTATTGTGGGTATTTTAAATCTAAACATTTTGTATGAATATTTTTCATGGGTATTTTAGATCTTAGTATTTCATATAAATATTTAGCTAAGGGTCATTACAATGTATCATAAAATTGTTATTGCTAGCCTATAGGGTAAGCTAAATTATTGATGAATCCTAACAAAAGAGAGGTCAATTATCAAAGAAGGGGGAGAAAGAAGTTGTGAGTACAAAGTATAGACAAAGAAGAAGAAATGGTAGAATGTGGATAAGAAAGTACAAGTTAACAAATGAAGGAGACAAATTCTTCCACAAGAACAAGATTAGATTACATAAAATCTAGGATGGATTGGTGGATTTAACGGTATAAATATCACATACTATAATGACTTGAAGACTTAAAACATACTAAGTCACTTCAAAGACAAGGGAGTACATCTAAAAATAATATAAATAGGGTTAAATCCATGCCAAATCCATCAAACCCATATTTTGCAAAAAGAGGATGAGGAAGAACAAGCACTTGAAGACTCCCTTGTAAAAGGGGATTAACAAAGTTTTTGAGGAGTGCCAAGGTAAATATAAAGCCTTGAAAATAGAATATTTTCATAGTTATCTAGACATAAAATATGATAGTGAAAAGTAAGTTGAATGCCCCTACTTTTGATGGTACCAACAAGATTTCTACATGGGCTTGGTAGCAAAAATAAAAATAATTCATAGTCCTATGTAGGAGGAAGGTGCCATTTATTTTGTTGAATTTCATTTAAAATGTGTTGCCTATGATTGTTGGCTCCATGGGTTGGTCATATAAGCCGACAACCTTGTTCAAGCATATGATGATTTTAACCAAAGGATTCTAAACCATTTTGAGTAAAAATATGAGGATGAGTATTTCAGGGAGCATGTAAGAGTCAAATAAAATTTCCTAGTACAATCATATGTTATTAAGTTTTAGTGAATTTTAACCATGGTATTTTTTGAAGGTTTGTATGAAACCCTCAAAGTCCTTATCAAGGATTTTTCAAGTTCACTTCTCTACAAGTTAAAAGAGCTCTAACACTTGAGCTACTTGTGTTTAAGAGAAAATGTTTCTTCCAATATAAGGCACCCACCCTTATATAGTATAAATGAATATTTTAGAGAGGAGGATCATATTCACATATGTAGAAGATCACACCTCAACCCCCTACAAAAAAAAAGTTAGACTATATCATAAATTAACTTAGAAGGAAGAAGTTATTCTTTTCTTTTAAGGAGCCCTAAGAACCCAATCATAGAGGCCTTGGAAAAATCCAAATCCATTATATTGAAGTAGTATCTAGTTATAACTAAAATCATGAAGAAGTTAAGCCACAACTAGTTATAAAAAAGTTAAAAAATGGAGGATTAAGGTATAAAGGAAGGTGCATTTGCATTTCTTTTAGAGGAACTCAGATATCATTGATATAGATTTTTAAGATTGATATATAAGTAGTAGATAATTTTACTTATTGATAATAGATCTACCCATAATTTTATTGATGAACTATTGGTGGTTAAAAGAGGACTAAAAGTTGAGTATGTTAGGGAATCAAACATCATTGTTGTTAATTGATTCACCATTCCATGTTACAAAAATAATTTGATACCTCAAGATAGTCTTGGGATATCATAAGGTATGTGATTATTTTTATATTGTGGGTTAAGGAGAGGCTATCATGCTTTCGGTGTACAATAGTTGCACTCCTTAAGTGAGTTTTCACAAAACTATAAATTCATGGAGCTTAAGTTTACATTTTAAGGGAAAGAAGTGATTTTAGAGGAATTTTTATCAAACACCATGAGTGGTTACAAATAAAAGAATGGAGTGGACTTTTCACAGGGGAAATTTTTCTTGGGTAAAAAGTATATATAAATTCACCCATAGGTAAGCAATGCCCTTATCCTATTGATATTTAAATATTTTGGATAAGCATAGTGTGGTGTTTAGTGATTTTCCTTCTAGATTGCCACTTGATAGAGAATTATAGCATATCATAGAGTTTGAACCAGGCTCTAAGCTTGTCATGGTCACTCCTTACCACTATCCAAGAATTTACAACAAGGAGATATATAAATATCATAAAAGAGCTCTTAGAGATGAGTCACGCCAAGCCTAGTTCTAGCCCATTTGCTTCTTTGTGATTCATGTGAAGAAAAATGATGAAACCATGTAGATGTGTATTGATTACAAAGATTTGAACTAGAAGACCATAAAAATTTGTACCCCATTCCTAGGATCAATGACCTAATTGATGAGTTACATGGAGATGTGTTTATTTCAAAGATTGGTTTGAGATCAAGCTACCATTTGATTTGGTTGAGGGATGATGATATGCACAAAATGACCTTCAATTGTCATTTTAGGTAGTTTGAATTATTTTCCATGCCTTTTGGTTTGACAAATTCTCCAACTAATTTCTAGTTATACATGAATCAAGTATTCAGTAATCAACAAAGATTTTTTTTTTTGGTTTTCTTTGATGAAATATTGATTTTTAAAAAGACTTTGGAAGACCATTTGAAGCATCTAGACATAATCCTTGTTATATTAGAGCAAAAAAATATTTTTTCAAAAGAATCCAAATGTGAGTTTGGGGTGACAGATATTTTACTTGAGCCATGTCATTAGTGATCAATGTGTTTATGTGGATCAATAAAAGATCCAAACCATCTTTGATTGGCTTCCTCCTACCAAATTGACACTATTAAGAGGATTCTTAATCCATTACAACCATTAGATGAGATTTGTCAAGGGATTTTTATAGCTAGAATCACTCTTAATTGATTTGACAAAGAATGATATTTTACACGGACGTTAATAAATCAATAAGCTTTTGATAAAATTAAGGAGGTAATGAGTTCATGTCACACTCTTTCTATTTGATATTTCTCACATCTATTTGTTGTAGAATGAGATAATTTAGAAGAGGTAATTAGAGTTGTCTTAGTATAAAATGGGCATCCCATGAAATTAAAAAAAATTAAAATTAAAAGAACCAGAAAAATATTCCCTATTTGTGACAAAGAGATGTTAGCTATTATGCATGCTTCAACCAAGTTTTGATAGTATTTTTTTGTGAAATAATTGTGGCGAAGAAAATAAATAATAGCTTAAAGTTATTCCTTGGACAACATAACTTGAATGATATGTAGAAAAAGTGGATGAGTGAGATCCAATCCCATAATTTTAACATAGAGTACATGAAGGAAAAAAATAATGTAGTTGTTGATGCTTTTTTTTAAGATGCCTATTCTACATTATACTTTTGTTTTTTCTATCCATTGGAAGGTATCTATTATGGAATAATATGAAAAAAGTTTTTGCTACTAACATCCTTTATAATAATGTGAGGGATGATTATTTTCTAGTAGTAAATGGCCTCATTTTTTATAAGATTAAAATTTTCTTAATCCTTAAATCTAAAATGAAGGATAATAAATTTTGAGGGATTTTCATGATGCACCTCCAACAAGAAACCTGGGATAATACAAGATCTATAAGAAAATTATAGAAAAGATCTCATGGAAGTGCCTTGAGGAGGATTTCCTCAAACACATAAGAGAATGCATGAATTATTAGAAAAATTAAGTAAAACATGTATTTTTAGTAGGCTTTCTTCAACCATTACTTATCCTAAATCATAAGTAGAAAAGCATGTCCATGGATCTCATCACATGCCTCATAATGGTACATGGTAAATATTTTTTATATTTTTTTTATGGATAGGTTAACAAAGTATGCAAACTTATTTTCTATTTTTTCAAAACTCAAAGCACATCCAGTAGTTGGTTTATTTTGTGTAGAAGTGTTTAGGCTACATAGGTTGATTAAAACTATTGTCAAATTGATAGAGATAATAGGTTCATAAACTCTTTTTAGTAGGATCTAATTCATTTGAATTATACAAAACTCACCCCTAGCATAAAATATCATCCCCAAATAGACTAGCACTTGCACCTAAAGGAGGTTCAAGGATTACACTGATATAAAACAATATGTATGTTAATATGTTAAGAGTATGTGTTTGTGCATGGATTCACTACAAATTCTAGTTGCATGTGGTTGGATTAAAAATTAATAATAAGTGATAAATAATGGAATGAAATAGACTTAGACAAATCTATATTTTTTCCTCAAATAAATTAAGTATTATCTGATTATGAAATATTTGCATACAATTTAAAACATAAAGCAATGCAAATGAAAAAAGAATTTTCCATCAAATTGAAAAAAACACTGTAAATGGAAATAGAATGTTCCCATCCAATTGTCAAATCAATATTTATCTAGATTTTATGTGATAAGTGAGATTTTGGAGGCTTTTACCATTAAATGGCAGTTGATTCACCATTGAACAGTAGTTGAAACTTGTTTTTCGATGATTGAATAACAATTTGTAGGTGTGGGACTTATTTCAAGCTCAAATCTCACACTATATGTAGCCTATCAGCTAATGAAAAAATAAAGATAGTGACTATGTGGGTTGAAAGTTACTTAAAGAACTATGTTCTAGATCAATAATTAGCTTGGGTTAACTAGTTGCTTTTGAGAAAATACTACTACAACACTACTCACAATAGGTCCATTGTTATGTATTCATTCATGAAATTATATGACTATGATGTGATTTAGTGTTGAAAAATTATAGAGTGCCAAAAACTAGTGACTTTGTGAATCATAGCCAAGATATAACAAGATCACTCAAAGTTCACCTTAAACAAGCATATAAATGAGATAAAATCAATGCACATTAGAATTTCGCATATAGGTCATTTAAAGTAAAGATATGGTCTTTTGGAGATTACAACTTTTTAAGAAAATACCCATCAAAAGGAGTGGGGTTAAAAAGTTGAAACCTAGCTTCAATAGGAATTACAAGATCTTAAGGAGAGTCAATAAAGTTGAATATGAGTTGGAATTTATAAAAACTAGTACGATTCATAATGTTTTCCATGTTTATTTTCTTGATAGGGTTCTTGTACAACATTTCACACCTTCAATAGATTTTCCACCCTTGGATGATGAGGGAAAGCTCATTTTGGTACCTAATATATTATTGATACAATAATGATGAATTTGAGAAATAAAAGCCTCACAAAGTATCTAGTCTATTAAAAGAATCTAATTGTAGAATATGCTACTTGAAGGGACCACAAATCTTGGAACATCCAAATTTATATTGCTCGAGAGGAAGTAGTTTTAGAAATTGCAAACTTGTCATTTCCCAAATTATAAGTATGAGGGTGTTTGGGTCATTTTCTAATATTAGGTGACACTTAAAGTTTCCCCATGTTGTCATACCTTCCCTTCAACCCCTACTTCCCCATTTTCCCCAACCTTTTACTTTTGTGATTTTTTAGGATTTCTCTTATTATGGACTTTCTCATACATCCATTTCCTTTCATTTTCTCAAGTCCTCCATTCCCTAGTTCCTCATGTTTTATACATTTGGATTTTCCTTTTTTGGTATGCATCACCTTCATTCCTCATGTCCTTGTAACCCCACTTCCTTGTATCTTATGAGACTTTAGAGTTCTATTTCCCTCCTTGCACTTAGCTTGAAGGAATTAGTATCCCCAATTCCTAATCCCCATGGTATTGGATATTATTGAGACCTAACCTCCACTATATCATAGGCTCTCAAATATTCCCCTACCAATATACCAAAAGGTTTACTCTTGGGTGTGTAGAATTTTAGGTTTTTCTTTCCCTCATTACACTAGTATTAGGTATGTTGTATCCCTAACCCTTGATCCTTGGTCCTCCTTGCATTGGTTACCTTTGAATCCTAATCACACTCCTCCCAACATCAAGTAAATTTGAATCTTAATCAATGATTCTCCCTACATTAAGTATCTTTAAATATTGATCCTTGCTCCTTATATCAAGTATCTTTAAATCTTAATCTCATTGCTTCCTACATAAAGTATCTTTGAAGCTTGGTTCTCACTCCTTGTATCTAGTATCTCTAAAGCCTAATCCTCACTCCTTCCTATATCAATTATCTTAAAATATTGATCCTTGCTCCTTCTTGTATCAAGTATCTATGGAGCCCAATCCCCACTCCCCATCATTCTTCCCTCTTTTAGACCTTTGAGGTTCCCCTACCATCATCCCACTTGTAAAAGATAATAAAAAATATCCAAGTATCTCATTCCTTATTATCCCACTAATTTTATTTATTTTTCCCACAAACATGTGCATTCCCTTACATCCTATATTCCATTCCCTGAATCCTTGACCTTAGAGGTCTTAAAAAAATAATATTGGTGTACTGAGTGAAAATTAAATATAAATGGCATCCCCAATCCCTCTTGAAAATGAACCCTTTGGCATTTGAGTCTCTATACCTTTGATCCCTATTTCTAATGCACCCTTGACCATGTGAATCCTCAAACCATAAGTCCCTCTTATAGATGAACCCTTGGTCATGTGAATCATTACCCTTAGTTTTGTTAGTGTAAATAGTCATTATTTATCTAGTTAGCTAAACAACTTTCTAGGATTGACCTTTTCACACTCATAGCTTAAGTTTACTTAGGTTTATTTTTATTTTTTCTCACTTCATATGGTTGAGACATGTGTCATCGTCATTGGAGACACCTATTGACACTTGCTCACACACTTGTCAAGTGAGCTCACAAGTGTCCCATCTTTGGATGGGTAGTTAGATTTTTACTCCTCTGTGACGTATATTACTAGCACTTGCACCTAAAGGAGGTTCAAGGATTGCGTTGATAGAAAATTATATGTATTTTAATATCTTAGAGAGTGTGTCTATGCATGTGTGCGTATGGATGCCATGTACTACAAATTCTAGTTGCATGTGGTTGGATTAAACAATTAATAATACTTGCTAAATAATGCAATGAAGTAAGCTTAGGGAAATCTATATTTCTTACTTAAAAAAATTAAGTATTATTTGATTTTGAAATATTTACATACAAACTTAAAACATAAAGAAATGCAAATAAAAAAAAAAAGTTTCCATGAAATTGACAAAAAAAATTGCAAATGAAAATATAATGTTCCCATGCAATTGGAAAATCAATATATTTATGTCACTTTTATGTGATAAGTGAGATTTTGGAGACTTTTACCATTAAATGGGAGTTGGTTTACCATTAAGCGATAACTAAAACTTTTTTTCCAATGAATCACCAATGGTTTGCAGGTGTGAGACTTTTTTCAAGCTCAAATCTCACACTATATGTAGCCTATTGACTAAAAATATTTAAAATTTTATAATTGGACAATATTTTTTAAGAGGTTGTAATTGATAAATTATAAATGTATTTAATGTGGGTGACACATAGGAGGGTCATGGTTTAGGGAGCATGTGGTCAATTGAACTTATTACAAGAATATATTAGCAATCAAACCCATATTTAATGACCATGCTGATAATTTCTTTTAGACTTGTGGGCGATGGAACAATTGTTTCTCTAATTATACTTAACATTGCATGCAAGTACCACAAGAAGATCATTTATGTACTAAGAATTAAATTGGTGACCATCTATAGTACATCTAATATTTTTTCTTTGTATGTAGGTTATTATTTGAGCATCAATTGCTTAAGATGCACCAACTCTATTTCTTTGATTTCCTACTTGAAAATTGGTTATTCAGTCATTAGTGCTTTAAGTATACACTATTTGGATTGAAAAAACTCATATTATCATGTTGTTTACCCATGTCTTCATGATTTCTTTAATTCTATAGTGTACATTGGGTTATGAGTAGCCAGCTTGGAGCTACCTTAACTCTTAATTAAACTATATTGTTATTTAGATGATCAAGTCATCTTAGCTGTTATATTTAGGCATTTAAATTGACCTATGTGACATCCAATACATAATTAGGGTATACATAAGAGCTAGTGGCTAGTTTATCATCATCATATTATGAATTGTGTTCTTATTATGAACTCAAGGATTATTGAATAATATTTTATTACAAGTGGTATTAAAACATGACATTGACACTCAAAGGGCAAGGATTATTTGAGGTAATTTGAAGAAGATTTGGAGGATTTATTGTGAAATTATTATTTCAACCAATTTTATCTCAAGGTTGCACATCAATGAATGTCTTGGAGCTTTTTTTGCATAATGAGATCCAACCAACTATCTCTTGCCATGCTCTATTAAGTATTAGTACCCCACAAAACCTTAATGTATTGATTTTTGTTTAAAATTGAAGGTAGCAGGTATCAAGACATAATAACCCGACCAAAATAACCCTGGATAGAATAACCCGATCAAAATAACCCAAGGAAAAAATAACCTAGGGTCATAATAACTCATGGACAAAATAACCCGTGGTAAAAATAACCCATGGACAACATAACCCATGGTCATTTTAGATCAAGCTAGTAAACTAGAAATGACATAAAATAAATTATAAATATGATTGTTTAATAATTAGTGTTTTAAGTATACACTATTGGGATTGACAAAACCCCTCATCTCATGTTGTTTACCCATGTATTTGTGTTTTCCTTAATTCTATAGTGTGCATTAGGTTATGAGTAGTTGTCTTGGAGCTACCTTAACTCTTAATTAAACTATATTATTATTTAGATGATCAAGTCATCTTAGGTGTTATATTTAGGCATTTAAATTGACCTATGTGACATCCAAGACATAAGTATGGTATATGTAAGAGCCAGTGGCTAGTTTATCATCATCATATTGTGAATCTTGTTCTTATTATTCTCAAGGATTATTGAGTATTATTTCATTACAAGTGGTATCAAAGCATGATATTGACACTAAAAGAGCAAGGATTAGGCCATTTTTTTCAATTTACATAATCAAATTAGGATACACACATGTATCTCTCTCAAATTGATAAAATTTTCCTAATTTTTAATGGGGTTTTCAAGTACATATTGAAGCTACTACAGTCCATATTTAAGGTAATTTAAAGAAGATTCTGAGGATTTATTGTGAATTCATTGTTTTCACCAATTTTTATCTCAAATTTGCACATTAGCAAATGTCTTAAAGTTTTTTTGCAAGGTGGGATCATCTAACCAAATATCTCTTGCCATGCTCTATTATGTATTAGTACCCCAAAAACCTTAATGTATTGAGTTCTCTTCAAAATAGAAGTTAACAATATTGATTTACTCATGTTGTACTATAACTTCATCAACAATAAGTTGCTAAAATTATTTAGTTTACCCAACCCTATAATTTTAGGTTATGATCATAGATGGAGGTATAATTAGTTGTTCAATGGGAAACTGCATACTTTCTTGTACTCTGCTTACTAGATCCTCATGGCTGGAGCAAACGTTATATTGGGAGTCTAGTGGTTCACTACATTAGGGATAATTGAGATGAACTTTTTGGATTTGTTCACACAATTTTAATAATTTAAGGGTAAGAAATTTAAAATAAAAGGATTACATGCAAATTATCCATATATATTAAGCTCATATTAAACATAAAAAATAATTAAAAAATGATTTTATAAAGGCATGGAACAATTATTATCATTGGAACTATACTAGCCAAATATTCCTACATCACTAAATTTCCAAGCTATTTTGAATAATGGGTTGAAATGGTTTCCTCCCAAAAGAGATACTAAGTAGGTAATTCAATAAATTCTAGGGCATTATCTACTATGCTTCACCTCTTTTTGAAGGTACACAAAAATGTTAGAGTAGAGGAAGAATGCATTCAAAACCAACAAGGGGTACTCTCTAGTTGCAAGAAGAACATGAAAAAGTCATAGAACCATATGAAGAAGTAAGATGATGAACACATTATTTCAACATAGAAAATTCTACCAAAGACATATATAGATCGAATATATCCATATCAAAGCTTGAGTTAATTTTCTAGACATACATAAAGGACCTAAGGACTAGGACACTCATAGAATGAAATAATTTTTTAGTTGAAGTTACCACATGGGAAGATGAATATTTAGTGCAAGAGAAGCTACACTTGATCAATGCTAAGGACAAAAATTCTTTGAAAATGAGGGAATGCTACAAAATTAATCCTATAGTGTGTGTATGGTTATAAGTAGTTAGCTTGTGCCTACCTTAACTCTTAAAATTTAATTTATATGAGGGTAAGTGCATAAAGATGAGGAACCAAAAAGGGATTTTAAGTGGTCACTTTTCTTCTTCTAAAATTAGGAAAGACTGACCTCAAATGAGAAATTGAAGTCTATAGTTATGCTCAAAATTTGAAGATGCAACAAAAATATTGACACAATCTCAAGTGTGCTCCCCCTCACATTTGCAATTTTGCATGTTTTTCAATGTCAATTAAAAAAAAGTAGTAACAATGATCTCTTTGTTAGCTTTCTAACCATGTAATTTTTTTAGGGTTTTGATCTTGAATTTATTTTTTGAGTGTCTCCATTTTTTTTCAAAAACCTACATATGGTATTTTTGGTCTCATTTTTACCCAATCATCAATTTTTGAAACAAATTACATTTTTAGAAACTAGACTATTCTTTACACATTAAAAATAATAATTTTTGATTAGTTTCCAAAAAATTTAGGGGGAAGCACTCTCAAATTTCTATTTTTTAAGATTTGTCCACTATGAAAATTTGTAAAAAATATTTATTCATTAAAAATTAGTAAAAAAAATCGAGCATAAACTGCATTGTGATTTTAAAAAATACTATTTTTTTAACATTTTAGGGGGAGCACACTAGATGCTATGTTATGTTTTTTGATAAAAATAGGAGCACTTTGTGTACTCCCCCTTTTTGAACCCCTTAATCTCCACCATTTTAAAAAAAATAGTAGTTTAGAAAGTAGATGCAAAGCATCATCTTTGGAAATTGAAATGTGTTCCCAACCATTTGGGTTGGAAGCCCAAGGAAAATCCAACCCTAAGGATTGGAAATTACCAAATCTGACAATAATGCAAGCACGCTATAACACAATTGCATTATTTATTCCACCTCTAATGACCTCCTACCCACTCTCTCCCACACACACCTCTCTACGTACTTTCCCTCTTTACCTCCTACCATCTCTCTCTCTCTCACCTATCTACCCCCCTCCCCTCTTTACCTCCTACCCCCTCTCTCTCTATGATTTTCACTTGAAATCCATTTCATCCATGAATATATTTCATCTATTCCAGGTCATATTAGAACTGTTACACTTAGGACATTCATTACTAAAGTTAACTTGGTTTGAGTGGAGGACTATCTTAAATATATGACATTCATGTTGGTGTATAGCAACATATCCTTCTACTAAAGCATTATTCATGGTTTGGGGTATAGGGCCTAGGGTATTCAGTTTAGGTCTTAGGGTTTATGATGGAGGGTTGAACATTGAGGGTTTAGGGATTAATGTTAGGTTTTAGGGTTTTGTGTTTAGTGTATTAATGTTTAATGTTGTGTAAGGATTAATGTTAGGTTTTAGGGTTTTATGTTTAGGGCCTAGAATTTAGTGATTAAAATTAGTAATGTTAGGTTTTAGGGTTTAGTGTTTATAGTTTAGAGCCTATGATTTAAGGTATTAATGTTTAATATTTAATTTTTTTTTAGGGATTAATTTGTTAGGTTTTAGGGCCTATAGTTTAGGGATTAAAATTATTAATGTTAGGTTTTAGGGTTTTGTGTTTAGAGTTTAGGTCCCATGGTTTAGGGTATTCGATTTAGGGCCTATGGTTTAGGGCTTAGGGTTTATGATTGATGATAGAGGGTTTAGGGTGGAACCTACCTCTCTCTCACTCTCTTCTTCTCTCCACATCACCTCTCTATCTCTATCCCCTCACTACCACTAGTGAAAAATTTGTTTCATTTTGGTTTTATGGTGGATCATATATTTCCAAGAATGGTGCCTTGTTCATTGGGTTATAGAGTTAAAATTTTATAAATAAATAACATGTATTAAAATGACAATAGAGATATGATCTCAATAATTGAACATACTTAATAATTCATCTCTAAAATAAAAAATATGTATGTAATAAATAATAGACCATTATAAATAATTCCTGTAGTCATTTCAAATGATATGACACATCAAATCCTTATTGAATTTGTACCAAAAATTATGGTAAGAGGAAATACTAAGCTAGAAACCTATCATATTTGATCACTTAGAAGTTTTTTTGAATATTTAAAAATGGCCAATGAGACATTCGTTTACAAACTTGCCACGTCTTTATGTTATAAAAATATGTTGCTTCGTAGGTAATTAGATTTAAAAGAGTTGGAATCCTAGACAATCCTCAACACTTGCAATCATTTGGAAATTTAGTATGATGTTTGTGTGAACGATAATTGAACTAGTATACATAGAATTTTTTTTGGCCACAAAATTGCTTATGATAATCTAAATAAGAACTAGACATCATAAATATAGTAGGTGAGACAAGTTGAAATCCCACACAATCCATTAATTAGGTGGCTTGTAGCTTACATAAAGACCAGTTGTATCTAGAACTGAACCATCACATTAATAACAACATGATCACCTTCATCATGCACCATTTATTTTACAATAAAATCCACACCATTAGGGATAAAAATAAGTTTTTTACATAAGAAAACCTTCTTGGAGTAGCTGCAAGAGTCAAATTGGGTCATTAATGAAAAATTGGGAAGAAAAGTAAGGATTTGATGTGGGATGAGAGGTCAAGATTGGATATAATACGAGCATGTCTAGAAGTCCATAAAAACTTTGTAGAAGGGTGAAATGATAAAATATTTGCAAGAAATAAGAAGTAGTTCTCTCAAAGAACTCAAGGCCATGATGTTTGTACATAAGGATGCTATAAAAAATGTGTGATGAAGGACAAATGATTGGTATCTATGCCACTCTAACTAGTTTGGCTCATAGGAGGGTGACATAGTTGGCATTAGACAATGCCTCCAAGGTGTCCATTTACTAAGCCTAATCACGGATGGAATTCCACCATATGTAGGTTTTGTGTAAGGGTGGAAAACTTATATCTTGGAAAATTATAAAAAATAGAAAATTGTAAAAAGTTAAAAAAGTTAAAAAAATACATAAAAATCATATAGGCTATTTAGAAAACTAACCAAAAACTTAGTAAACATCAATAAATCAATGGAAGCAAGAAAATATGATCTCTAGATGATTAATTCCTTTGATCTTGCCAATAGTAATGATTGAGAGGGTCTCTCAAGCACCCAACACAGTAGCTTAGACAACCTATGCTTAAGTGGCAAGGTTGCCCATGTGACCTACCCTAGTAAAAGAGGTGACCTCAAACACACTTTGGAAATCCTTAACAAGCTCAAAAATAGAAAAAAATGAAGTGAAAAATAGTAAAATAAAAGTGAGATAGCTAAGTAAACCTAAAATCTAGTTGTTTCAAATGAATTTTTTAGGTATTATTGGTTGATTTTACCCCATAAAAATAATTTAAAACTAGGGTTTGGAGGGCTATGTTTTTTCATTTATTTTACTTGAAGATCTTTGAAATTTTGAGAAGCAACCATAGTGTTGATCTCCTTGTCATAATATTTTCATTGATTGCTTGTTTGTGTAGTTTTTTATTATTTTCTTGCTTTCCATATTTTTTCTCTCTTCCTTTTGTTGATGGCGATTTTGGCACCACAATAATGCAAGCAAAATATTGCTATTTTGCATCTCCTGAAAGAGAAAGGCAACACCTGGATGCCTTAGCTCCCAAGGTCTTTGTAGTTGGGTCTCAACTATGCTGATGTTACTCAGTGGTCAATGCAACAGTAATATTAAAGGGGCCTACTGGTGTTAAGCTTCTGGACTGTTCTTAAATCAAGCATGAAAATAAAGCCTACTTTAACTAGGGTTTTTAAAGAAACAACAAAAGATAGATCAGGGTTTTGAAACAAAAAGAACAATAGTTCATCCAACTTTAACCAGACTTGTTAACTTCAAGAAATTTGTAAACCAAAACTGCAGAACAAGATAAGCTTGTGATTGACACACAACCTCTTTCATTCACAGTGCTAATTCGCATAACAGATTTTAATTACCATTTAAACAAAACACAATAATATTTCATTCCTTGAAGGCTCCACAAATCAAATGATCAAACTGAGACAAGTATCATTCAAGAACACAACATGAAGTAGATTAAACTCTGATTGCTTCTACTATCATTTAAAACAGATAAACAATGTTTACAAAGCTGGCACAATCATCAGTGTATAGAGAATCTAAATCTTCAGATTGTTTCCAACTACACTAAGAAAATTCAAAAAATACATCACAATCGGTACTAAAACCTCACTGCTAACCAAGAAGAAAAAGAGGAGCTCTTATTACTTAGAATCAAGATGCAACTCTTTCTTCTTCTGTTCACTGACTAACTCCTAACAGTCCTAACTTTCTTTTAAATCCTTCTAACAAAGCTTTATTTTCTTTCCAAAAGTTCTAACCTTTACAAAGAGGCAAGCCTACCTTATATACAGGATGTATCAACTTGAATGTGTTGTCCCCTGCACTAGGGTTTTACAAAAATATCTGCTGACTATAGGAGGGTCGGCCTTCAGATCTTTTGAAGGGATTTAATGTGTATTCAATGTGGAAGCCCTGTTGTCCATGCTCACAAAGGATTTCTATCCTTAGGAGAAGTCCTTTTGATCTTTTGGTAGCTGCTGCATTTACTCTTCTACCTCGGTGTCAATCTTTGAAGTCCTTGTGCAGCTTACCTTGAATGTTCAAAATATCCCTATTAATATTGGCCTACCTCCTATCAGCAGTGGCCACAACTGTCCCTGTGAGTCATTGATCTTTCATCTTTCTTTCAGCTTCCTTCACATCCCGGACTTCTCTGCATACTGACCATTCTCCTGGCAGATGTCCTCGGGCCCACTTGCAGATCTGAATCTCATTGCCTGAATTATTCTATTGTCATCTGTTCTCAGAAGGATTCCATTTGGTTTGTATCTTGTCGATCTTCTTACATAGGGGTGGTCAATCGGTCAAAGGGACCAATGAATCAGTCCTTTGGCTCCCTCACTAGACGATCACAGGCCACGTAGGATTCTTTGGCAGTCAAAAGCGGTTCACTTGGTCGTCGCATGTCAGTGAGACACCATCGGTGTCTCCTCGAGGTGACTTCATCCATCGGGCAGCTATCGGCAAGGGACGAGACAGTCGGTGAGACATCTTGGTGGGCTCAGAAGTTATATCGAGCTCACAAGAGATGGCCAACATGACTATCGCTAGTCAGTAGGACATCATGGTGAAATCCTCTTATCCCCCTTAGCTCACTCTTACTCTCCGGGCATCGAGCTCTTCTTGCAGTTGGTGAGACCATCACTCATCACCGTGACCTCACAGCAAAGCCCTTCATTCACGTGAAATCTCCCCGAATTCCTTTTCTTTCTTTTCGGTGGGCTGACTTTGTCCTTTCGGTGTGACCTTCACTCATCACCAAGACCCTGTGGTGAAAGCATGACCCTTCGCTGATGCCGCTTCGTTCTATGTTAGGGAGACTTATTTTCTTCACTGGGACCCTATACCAACATCACAACCTTCTGTTGATCCTTGTCATCGGTGTGACTTTAGATCATCGGCGAGACCTCCCGCCGCATTCATTTCCTTTCTCTGAATTCGGGTGTCGCCAAGACCCTTCTGTGGTCTTACTGATAGACCTCTTTGATTGTGCCTTGTTAGCAAGACTTATCCGTTTGTTGAGACCTTTCATCGAAGCTCCCTTTGTCCTCTTCGGGCTCCTTTGCTTCGGTGTGACCCTCATGAGTCGACCAGACACTATGTCGAATTCATCATTTTTTTGGCGATCTTTTATGTTAGGGAGACCCCTCTTCAGTAATACCGACATGCCTTTTCTTTTGTTCCCAGCGCGTCGCCGGGACATTCTTGTGGTCCTACCGATAGACCTCCCTCCTTATGCCCTGTCGGTGTGACCAAACGTATTCGGTGAGACCTTATATCGAGCCCACCACATCCTACCGAAGATTAATCCTTCGGCAGGACCTACGACGACTCTCATCTATGTCGCCGTAACTTTCCTTTGTCAGTGACATGTCCCATAGACATCTCACATCTCGGCGAAGACCTCCGCTGGCTCACTTTTTGGTCACCGAGACCCACCTGTTCTTTCGCCGATGACCACCAATGGAACCCCCTTTACTACGTCGGCATGACTTTCTTTCTTCATTGAGACCTCTTGGTGGGGAGATAACCCTATGGTGATATAAGAACCCTCTCTTGTCAGGATTTCCTATCGGTAAGACTCCACTCATTCACCGAGACATCTTGCCGCACACAAACAGCTACCCTGAAGCCACCTTTGTCGTCGTAGCCTTCCTTTCATCAGTGAGACATTACGCCAAATTCCCACACTTTCTCCGAAGACATCCTTGTCGGCAAGAGACAAAGCACTCGGGGAGACCTTCCGCCAAAGACCTAACTCTCACCGAAAGGACTCGTTTGTTTTGCTAGTCAGTGGGATATCAGGCTTTCACCAAGACTCTGCCCTGAACTCAATATTTCCTGCCGAAGTGTATGCCCGGTGATGCTATAGTTGGTGAGACTCGAAGACCTCGCCGTGACCTTTTTCTGAAAGAAACCCCTCATGCCGATAGGAATTTCCATGTCGCTGGGACAATGACCCCTATCTTGCCGAATCCTGCATGTAACTTTTGATCGCTGTGACATCTCCGGGGTCTCGCCAATAGGCAACATAGATATATATTGACAAAAAGCGCTTGTAGTCGGCCAGACATGAGCAAAGTCTTGCCGACTTTCATCTGCAAGGAGAAATATGACCACCTGTCCTGAGGAAAGCCCAACAAGTGGATTCTCTTGAGAAATATGATCATGTGTGGCCTCTTCCTACAAAAAAGATGCTTCCATTAGTCATCATAAGGATATAAGATACATTTTCATAAGGTATACTTGGACTTGTAATTACTTCATTGAATACTTAACAAGAAAGGAACCAAATTAAGCCAAAACAGAGCCAAAGTTTAAACAAAACCAGAAGAGAAACTGAAGCAGAAAACAGAAGCAACCCAAGAGCAAGGAAAATAAAACAAAACAAAGAAACCAAAAGAGAAGGGGGACCCATTTTGATCTAGGTCAAAGTGGGGTGGTTATGCAAGGCATAACACCTTCTTCTCTCTTTCCCTCCATAATAGATAGAAGTGGTCTTTTCTTAGCTCTATTCTACTTCTATAGGGTAGATTTTTCTCTTTCATTTTATTTTCTCTCACTAATCTTGTAGGTCATTGAGGTGAAATGACATAATTTAGGTAAAACATATCAATGATATATCCTCTCATCCTCATTTCACACTTAATTTCATCTTATCATGTATCAATACACACTTGATTTAGTTCACCAATATTTTTTTGGTAGGCTATAGGTGAGTGATAGGGGCAAAAACTAAGGTTGTATCTCTCAAACCACACATTTAAGGTAAGCTCTCTCATCATTTTTTTATTTTTTAAAATATCATGTTATGCATGATTAATTAATTTATTTTACAAGTATAGATGTGGGACAAAAGAAAATTTAAGTATAGGTAATTTTGGGTCCCACAATGACAATTTTTGGGAATGGTACTTACCTAATATGTAGACCATCACATACAATGATTATTTGGTAATCTAAATCATGAGATAGAAGGTGTGAATTACATATGGTCTCAAAATTTTCTATCTTGATGATATCTCACTCATTCCTCTTAGCCCCTTGTTCATATCATTTAGTCTTTGAATTGAGTTCCAAGTACTTGCTCAACATTGAAAACTTTTCTAAGTGGGTCTTCAGCTGAAGGGTTTCTTGGGAGAAAATGTAGTTGCTCAAGTGACCTATTTTAAGTTGTAGGATCACTTGAGCAACCAAACCTAGGGAAAGGAGAAACCTTAACTCTTGAAAGGAATGACCTTCTTGTGTTTCAAAAATACATAATTACTTTAATTTTGGTCATTTTTCTACTTTTCCGATTGAGAGTTATTTGTAGTCTTGCCTAAGCCTCTAAATGCTCCCATTGCCTTTGGCATCTAAGAGGTTGATTTTTATGCATTTTGTTAATATTATTTCTAATATCTATGCATTTTCCATATTCCTTTGATTGTAGCTTAAGAATAATAAACCACATGTAGAGTATCAAGCCTTTTACATTAAAACCTCCACCTACAATATTCTTATGCTTATTATAGGACATCCAAAGCCTTTTCTCTTTATGCATTGAAGCTTGAAAGCTTCCACATCTCCAATTACCAAATCTAGAACTTCCTTTTTCCCATTGTCATCAAGAGGAGGTTCCACTTGTTGTAGAGGATGACACAAAATAAGAGGCTCTTCAAGGAAATAATCCACATAGGTAGCACCAAAAAGATCTTGTGAAACTTCTTTATCTTATCAATTCTTCATTTTTTAACAAAATTTAATTATTAATTATAAAATGTAATCTTGATTGAGAATAGCAATCTTTTGTTTCCATTTCTTGGTTAGAATAGGAATCTTTATTTCATTAGAATTGATTAAATTTATTTTTCTTAGTAAAGTAGATTAGCTTTGTTAATTTTCTTGCAAAATCCCTTGATCCCAACACATGGCCATCATTTAAATCATGCTTTTAAATTTAAAACTAAAAAAAAAAAACCGTAACACTCTAATCAAAATTATAAACTCTTTAAATTATTTAATTTATTTTAGAAGTTCCAAATAGAATAGTTTATTTTCAAAAAAAGCTAGAATAATTTTTTTTTCATGTATTTAATTTCATTAAAAAATTAAAATAAAAAACCAAAATAGAGAGAAGAAGAACCCTTGATAATTCGATGATGCATCTAAAAAACTCACAGAAAAAAGAGCTTGTCTCTTTTTCTCAAGTTCTCCTTCCTACTCACTCAATTTTTATGCTTGATGTCCCTTGGAGTAAGGGAAATTTTTATTGAATTAATTCTAATAAGATTGGGGAGAATTTACATATTCAAGAAACTCTTATCAAAGAACAAGTAAATGAGTAAAAATAAATCTCATAATAAATAGAGTAAAATATAATCAAAATAAACCAAGGATAACTTTAAATAATAATCTTATAGATGATAAAAATAAATTAAATGTTATCATGGGATATGAATCACAAAGCATGACTTGCTACGATAATTAACCACATAACTATATTAAATCAAAATTGAAAATAATAACCAAACCATGCACCATCATCCCATTAGATCCATCAATACAACACAATAAATCACACTAAGAACTTTGCTACCATCCATGATATTCTAGTTTTGTGTGAAGTGAAAACCTCTCTATCTAGCCCCCACTCAACTATCTTTTGTCACAAGAGTAGGAGGATCTTAGTGGGTGCCTCTTAGCAAGGATCCAATGCATGTGTTTTCTAGAGTTTGACTCATTCATGTGGTGCTTGAGTCAGTTCTGACCATCATAGGATCAAGCTTGACTTGCCAAATTCTCTAAAGCCTAAAAACATGTGCATAGTGGGAAGAGAGAAGACATAAATATAGATTAAGCTTAGAAAGAGCCAAAGAGAAAGGATTGAGCATTTAATAGAGAAACCCAAGAGTAAAGTTCTTAGATGTTGTATCTTGATTCCAATGCCAATATTTCCATTGAGAAAATGAGGTTGAAGTCTAAGCTTGTACAACATATCATTTGGGTGAGTTTCTGTATTCTTTGAATAGAAGGTAAATTTTAATTATAAAACTTAATTTTTTTCTCATAAAACTAGCAAAGGAATCCAATCTTTAGAAGAGACAAGATCCCATATGGTACAACTACATTTCCCATAAATCCATAGTGTTTTGATCCAAAAAGTCTCATCCAAAGGTATTTTGGAGGAATTAATAATGAGAGACCACTAAAAACTCTTGTTATTGAAGGAAAAATTACTCCTAAAATTATCACTAACCCACATAAGGAATTAATTTATACATTTAAAATATTTTCAAATGCTTTGAACTACAAATGATCCTTTCATTTTATCAAAGAAGTAAGGAGAAGGGAATGAAAATTGATGCTCTTCTAACACTATTTTTCATAAGGAGAGCCTTTCTCAATTCAATGCTTGAAAATAATATTCTTTAGACCCTTCAATAGCCTTGATGACCCACTTAACACAAAGGACCCAAGTCTACTTTCTTGTCTCCTATTTTTTTTTTATAGCTCAAGATAGTAAGATATTATTTATCATGTACCCAAAGTAGTATTCTATTAGAGAATTGATATATTTATAAAATCTTTCACTTTCTAAACCTATATCTCATGTACATTAACTTGAAATTTTTCATATTTATACATTTTTAGGAAATAGGACAAGTTAAGTTAGCTTACAAAAATGAATCCAACAAGAATGTCCATATGATATACTCTCTAAGCTAAATAATTCACCACTCTTTTGATAGGACAAACCCCACTTTTCAAAAATAGATTGCAGAATTTGATTAAATTATTGAGAGTAAATTTGGATGTAATAAAAATGGAATGAGATTATGTGGCAATTATTTTGTCTAAAGCAATATTGAATAATGATCCTAAAGGGGAAGTAGAGAATGGAATAAGAAAACACATTCATGCTTAGAGAGAAATTCACATTAATGATTTAATAGCATTTTGATTTTTAATATCTCTAAAGTGTGAAACTCAATGTTAATACATTATAATGCCTTCATACTCATTTCTTTCTTATGATTTTTTAAATTATTACATCCATAAAATTCTTAAAAATTAATAACAATACTGATTTTTTTAATCAAATTACTGATAAGCACATAAAAAATTATAATGTTGATTAAATTTTACACAATAATTATAAAAACATATAAATATATAATACTGAATTAATAAAAATATAAATATTTATACCTATCAAATAATATCTTTAGATATTATTATTAATAATTTAATAAATTATTTTTAAATAAAAAATATTATATTTTATTATGCTAAAAATTGATTAAGATATCTCTTAGATGTCATTCACATTTGGGAGCTTTCCATCATATCTTAAACAAACCCTATATGCAAAAACATACGGCGTACACACAGGATTGAAATGGATGTGAAAAAAATATGTAAAAACATGCGGTCATTTCCAGCTTCTCGGAACTCAAGCACCAAGTGAATAGATTTTGCAAGAATATTTTAGGAGTTCGCAAACACCTGTAACTCCCATGGCCACTATTATTCTGCATTACAAGTAACTTGTCATGGCTCTTCCTATGACCACTAATAATGGGAACTAAAGAGAGCAGATTTTCTAGCAATTAGACTACTTATGGCTTTCTCTGCTACAAAGGTCTGCGTTTAAAAATAGACTAGACAAACTTTCAAGTCCCCGAGCACGCAGAGCCCATTGATCTAATTGGAAAAGGACTGAGAGAAGTGGTGGAGAAGAGAATCCATATCCTTCCACGAAGACCCTCCATCGCCTATGGCCTTCCGAGCCTCGCCTCAATTCCTGCGCCCTCTTTCTCACTCGCATTCCCTCCTCACTTGTCATCAACCGTTTCACGGCTTTTTCAACCTCCTCCGCACTCACCAACTCGTTTTCCTCTGCGTTTTGCCATTGTTTTATTTGCACGCCCACTTTTAACTCCCGAGTGATTAGAGCCGAATTGGCAAACTGATCGGAATGTAGAGGCCAGGCCAGCATGCCCACTCCGGCGCTGATGCTCTCCACTGTCGAATTCCATCCACAGTGCGTTAAAAACCCACTCGTCGACTTGTGAAACAGGATGTCAAGCTGAGGTGCCCAATTCCTCGCAATAAACCCCCGTCCCTCTAATCGCCTCTCGTACCCTTGTTGCAGAAACTTGCAAGCCGAATCGAACTGCTCTTCTGTCGAAAAATGGGCTCCATCGGAAATCCTGAGCACCCACAAGAAAGGCTGCCCGCTGCGTTCCAATCCGTCAGCCAGTTCTCGGATCTGTGTCGCCGAAAGAGAAGATATACTGCCGAATGAAACGTAGAGTACGGACGCCGGTGCGTGTGTATCTAACCATCTCATGCACTGTGTGTCCGCCTGTAATTGCAGCCGCCGTTCGTCACTGAAGAAGGCCTGCGGAAGAAGAGGACCCACAGTCCACACAGGTTTCCCACCGTAGACTAATTCCTCTCTTCCCCGCTTAATGAATTCTGATTCCAGTGCGCTGAAGGTGTTTATGATATATCCCTTGGCATGCCCTAAAAGAGACCTTTGGCGCCTAGCATATTTTAACACTCTTTCGGGACAGCAACGCTTCAATGATATGTTAACAGGGGACAAACCCCATTTCTCATCAAATGCCCGCTTTATCCACAGAATATAATAAGCGCCAGTGGGTCTGAACGCATAGGCAGGTATTAAATATTTGGTAGCCACTGTCTGAACCCATCCCATAAGCGCATCGTAAACAATAACCACTCTATTATTGTTCTCAGAGCGGATAGTGCGCAGTAGCTGATCCACATGAGACCCTAGCTGATCCTCCACGGCTTCAAACAGAGGAATTAAATGAAGCGGAAACATATGAGTAGTCTGAGCATTGAGCTCTCCACCCGAGAGATGAAGCATGGGTAGTTCCTCAAAATGAATATCGAAGTTGTGAAGGTCCCATCCCTCAACACGGCGGCGGACTTGGTAAATATGGGTGGAGGTGGCCACAAATGATATGCTTGCTCCTCGTCCGGCGATAACTCTGGAAAAATGAAGGAGCTGATTGAGGTGTCCCTGTGCGGGGAGTGGCACCACCACCACTTGCATTCTCGCACCGTTTCCATTTCCGCCCATCGCTCCCAAAGCAATTTCAATTCCCGACTTTACAATAAAAAGAATCTGAACCTCTTGTTAAGATCAATAAAGACGACTGATTGACATTAACAAAAGACATTATTAGACGGCCTCTGATAAGATATTTTGTTTGCTAATAATACAAAAACTCTGTGCCCTTTTGTCCTGACGCTTTTTCTTTTAAATATTACGGGCTCTGTTTACTTTTGACCTGACGCTTTCTTTGACGTTTTTTAATATTATGGGCTCTGTGTTATTTTGTCAGAATACCTTTTTAGGCTCTATTTCATATATTTAATGTGGGCGGCACAATAATTTAATGGTTAGGGGATAATTTTTTAGACTTGTTGGGGAACGAACAATTTTTTTCTTCTAATTATAATTAACATTGTATTTAAATTAAAACATTGTAATGGGTATTGGCCTTTCCAACTTTTTTTTATTTCTTATTTTAATTCAAGTGTCTCAGCGACTTGGCCCTGTGACCCCCTTAATGGAGTAGTGGGTGAGTCGGGGCGAGACTAGTCCCTAGAGATGCACACAACCGCCTGCAAGCCATACACATCGAGTAAGTTCGGGCCTCTGAGTTGAACTCAAGACCTCGGGGAGCAAACCCAAGACTTAAGCCAACTCGGCTACCCGTGCGGGCTCTGGCCCTTCCAGTTTTATTATAATAAAAACATTATATTTAAATATCACAAGATCATTTGTGTACTAAAAATTACATGAGTGGTCATATAGTACATTTAGTATTTGTTCTTTATATAGAGGATACTAATCGAGCTTCAATTGTTTAAGACAATCCATCAAGTTTGATAGCAATTAGAGAAGAGGACTTAGTAGTTTGGCATGTTCTAATACTTGTGAGGGTATTTGTCATACTTTGATAAGTTAATAGAACATATGCACACTATTCTTTGAACATTAAAATATTATCTTTTACTTATTTTCGAGTTAATAAGTAGCATGTAAAATCATTGATGCACTAAAATTCATGCAACTACACATTAGTCCATACGAAAAGAATAAATATTTTCAATTCATTGCATACTTCATATGAGGAAAAATACAATGTTATTCATAATAACTACAATTTACTTTTGAAAATATAAAAAAAACTAATATAAAATCTTATATTACAGTTTGCACAATTTTAGAAGATATTTATCAAATCACATTAACAAAATTGTCAAATCACTACACACTTTCTACTTAATAGATAATATACAAGTGTTCAACTTCTAGTCATTCAATAATCAAATATATTCCCAACTTGATATAAATTAAAACTCTTATTTCTCAAACTCATTCTATCTCATAAATATTTAATAGTAAATTCCTAAATTAGAGACTTCAACCACCAAATATTGAGTACCTAGGTAGAAACAAGAAGTTGGGTCCACTTTTGATGTAGCCAAACTCTCAAGCCTGCACTTCAAAAAAAATCTACAATATGCAAAATCTATCCAAAAACACACAATCAAACTAAGATTTCCCCAAAAATAAAAGAATGAACAACAAAGAGAAGTCTGGAGCTCAGATATTATACAAATTTTAAAAATATCAAAAGATTTTCTTTTTTTTGCATTTCTTGTCAATAGGATGTTTCTGGTGATATATCTATGACAACCCCCAAATCTTGTTGAAAAATGATCCCAAAAAAACTCCCCCTAAAACCTACGTAACCCCCAACCTTTACTTCATTATTGTTTCATTAACTTATTTCCCCAAAACTCTACAACTACCTCCTAATTTAACTCACCTACAAAACCCACTAAGACAGTTGTCAACCTGAAAACAACACAGCAATTCAAACTTGAAAATTGAAGTAGACGTGCACCAGCCAGTCCTAAGAAGACTAAACTGTCTTTCCAAAAAAAATTGAATGAACCAGGAGTGGTAATTTAATGCTTCGCATCATCCTCCCCTTGTCTTGAAAAGCTTAAACATTCCTATCCTATATCTGATTCAAAAGTTGGTTCAACTTGGCTATACTTAAACAAATTAGCTTTTGAGACCCAAGAGTTGTAAGAATCAGGAAGCCCTTTCCACTTAACAAAATATTGCTTGTAAGATCTGGATCGGGTAGCCACCAATTTGGTATCTATCACTCGTTCAATCTGCTCTCTTTTTTTCTTTGGTAGATGTTTGGCTCAATTGTCATCTTCCTTCTCATTTGACTCAATTTTGTTCCTGATCATCACCATTTCCAGCTGAGTGTGAATATAAGTCAACAACATTAAAGATTGGACTAATGTCCAAATCTTCAGGAAATTCAATTTGGTAGGCATTTTCATTGATCCTCCTTATGATTTTGCAAGGTCCTATTTTCTTCGGCTTCAACTTATTGTAGGAACCTTGGGGATACCTTTCTTTGTGTAGATGTACCATAACCAGTTTCCTTCTTGAAAGACCTTTTTCCTTCGATGTTGATCAAATTTTTCCTTATATTGTTCATTCATGGACTGCAATTTGAGCCTAACTTGCACTGTTGTATCTCTTTAACATTCTCCAAAAAATTTGCAGCTTCTTGATTATTTTGTTGGCTTATTGGTAAGTCAACTAAGTCTACAACTCCTTTAGGAAATTAGAACCATATACAATTTGAAAAGGAGACTTACCTGTTGATCGATTTAGACTAGAATTATAGGCAAATTCAATTTGAGGAATCACCAAATCCCATTGTCTAGGATGGTCTCCGACTAAACACCTTAATAGATTTCCTAGGCTTCTATTAACCACCTCTATTTGACCATCAGTTTGGGGATGGTATGCTGAGCTGAATTGCAATTTGCTATCTATCTTCTTCCACAAGACCCTCCAGAAGTGACTTAAGAACTTTGTGTCCTTGTCACTTCTTATTGTTTTTGGAACACCATGCAACCTCACAACTTCTCTGAAAAACAAATGTGCCACTTGACTTGCATCATTAGTCTTCTTACATGGTATGAAATGGGCCATTTTGGAAAAATGGTCCACCACTACAAACACTGAATCATTGCCTCTTTGAGTTCTTGGAAGCCCCAAAACAAAATCCATTGAGATATCAATTCGTGGCTCTTTAGGCATGGGTAAGGGCATGTATAAGCCTGTATTTTGGCTTCCTCCTTTTACTATTTGACACACCCTACAAGTAGCAACAAACTTGTTCACATCTCTTCTCATATTGGGCCAACAGAACTTCTCGCCTACTAATCCCAAAGTTTTATCCCTTCCAAAGTGCCCACCTAATCCATTGGAGTGCATCTCTCTTATGAGCTTTTCCCTTCGTGAACTTGAGGGAATACAAAGTTGTGATCCCTTGAACAAAAATCCATCTAACAACATGTAGTCTTCAAATGGCTGCATATGAGTATGGTTTGCATTGTTTAAAATTGTCAAGATGCAGCTAAATTGAGGATCATTTGCATAATCTTCCTTCATCTCTTCAAAACCAACTAGGCCATGACTCATAACAACCAACAAATGATGTCTTCTACTCAATGCATCAACCACTACATTGGTTTTTCCATTTTTGTGTTGAATAACAAAAGTATAGGCCTGCAAAAATGAATCCCATTTAGCATGTTTGTGGGACAACTTACCTTGTGAGTTTATGTACTTCAAAGCTTGATTGTCAGTCATCAAAACAAACTCCTTATGTAAGAGATAGTGCCTCCAATATTTTAATGCTTGTACCACTACATAAAATTCCTTATCATAGGTGGTGTATCTCTTTTTGGCCTCATTTAATTTCTCACTAAAGAAGGTAATTGGTTTTCCCTCTTGACTCAACACTCCGCCAATAGCTGCTCCTGAAGCATCACATTCAACTGTAAAAAGTTTCTCAAAATCAGGTATGGCAAGGATAGGCGCTTCAGTAACCTTTTTCTTGAGTTGTTCAAAACTATGTTCAGCTACTTTTGTCCAAGTAAAGACCTTCCCTTTTGTGCAATCAATCAATGGTGCACTTATGCACCACTGAAATTCCTGATGAATCTCTTATAAAAATTTACCAAACCATAGAAGCTCCTCACTTTAGTAATGCTTTGAGGAGTAAGCCATTCCAAAATAGCCTTGACCTTTTCTGGATCCATGCTCAATCCATCCGATGAAATAACATTTCCCAAAAATACTAGCTTATCCTTGCAAAATTCACTTTTTTCTTGGTTGATAAATAGCCTTTCTACTTTGAGTATATCAAGTACTATCTTCAAATGTTCTACATGCTCCTTCAAGGATTTACTAAAAATTAAGATATCATCAAAATAAACTATCACAAACTTCCCAATGTGCATTCTAAATACCTAGTTCATTGTTTGCATGAAGGTAGCTGGAGCATTGGACAATTCGAATGGCATCACCAACCACTCAAATAATCCATCTTGAGTTTTGAAGGTAGTCTTCCATTCATCACCTTCCCGAATCTGAATTTGATGATAACCACTTCTGAGGTCAATCTTGGAGAAGATTTTAGCACCTGACAGGAAATCCAGTAAGTCATCCATCCTGGGTAGTGGATATCAATATTTCACAGTAATTTTATTAATAGCTCTCGAATCCATACATAATCTCCACTTTCCTCCTATCTTAGGGGAGAGTAGAGCAGGTGCAGCACATGGAATCATACTTTCTCTCACAAATCCCTTCTCCATTAATTCAATGATTTGTCTCCTCATTTCCTCATTCTCTAGAGTCATTCTATAGGCTGCCTAATTTGGAAGTTTGGCACCAGGAATTAGATCAATTTGGTGAGTAATGCCTCTAGAGGGACGTAGCCTAGCTGGTAGATCACTTGGTGTCAAGTATGAATATTGTTGCAACAATTCTTGCACTTCCAAAGGAATCATTTGCTGATCTGATTTCTCTTTTCCTTTTGGGTACAATAGATAACATACATTTCCCTTAGATTCTCTTAAAAACTGCTTCCATCCTACTGTAAATAGTGTTAAAGTTTTTATTTTTGCTGATCCTTCTTCCTTAAAAGGCTTCAAAATATGGAGTTTTCCTCTTTGTTGTATCTCATAAGTATTTTCTTTACCATGATGGGTTACATCTCTATCATATAGCCATGGTCTACCCAATAACAAGTGACAAGCATCCATTGGTACCACATCACACAACACCTTATCTTCATATGGACCAATTTTGAATTCAACTAAGCAAGACTGGTTCACAAGCACACTATGATCCTTCTTTAACCAAGAAATCTTATAAGGATTTTGTTTTGGCATGCAAACAAGATTTAATTTTTGTACCATGTCTATACTTACCAAGTTATCCGTGGACCCTCCATCCGCAATCACCTTGCACACTTTGTCTTTGCACTTGCATTGTGTTCGAAAAACACTATTCCTCCTCCAATCAACTTTGGTGGTTTCTTTGTCTCCAGCTATCATGGTCCTTAATATCAGACTCTCTCCTATCTCTGCTTCCACCTCTTCTACCAATGGCTCTTCACCTTCTTCTTGAGTCGTCATATCTCTTTTGGGATTTTGAGGGCATTCTATAGCTCTATGAGCTTCATTGCAAATATAGCACTTCAAAGGTTTACAACCTCCCAAATATGGTTGCCCTCTACCTCTACCTATAAAACCTCCCCTACCTTGGAAGGTAGGCTTCACATTATCCACTGGGTCTTCTTCAGTAGTTGATTTGGAGGAACCCCCTCTTCCTCTATTAGAACTACTACCACCTCTTTTGTTGGCCATTCTACTAACTCTATTCAAATTTTCCTTAGCTTTCAAGGCTATTTGATATGCTTCATCCACACTACTTACTTGAGTAAAACTAACTCATTTTGAAGCTAGAATCTAAGCCCATTGATATATCTAGCCACAGTATGCTCATTATCTTCTTGCAAATTGGTCCTGATTTGCAGCTTCATAAATTCTTCAGTGTAGGCAGATAAGGATGACTCCTTTTGTTTCAAGTTCTAACATTCTCTAAAAAGATTCTGCTGATAATCTGATGGCAAGAATCTAGCCTTTAGATGTTTCAACATCTTTGGTCACAACTTAATTTTCTCTTTGCCTTGACTCCTCCTAGTGGTTTGGAGATTCTCCCACCATAGAGTTGCATGAGACTTCATCTTTGAAGCTACAATTTTGACCCTTCATGGATCATCTTCCTCAATCCCTTCCATGTCAAAGAACTTCTCTAAGTCTTGAATCCAATCCAAGAACACCTCAGGATTTAGCACACCTTTAAAATCAGGAACCTCAACCTTGACTCTAGTTCCCTATTTGTTGATGGCCTCAATAAGTCTCTCAATTAGGTCTGTGACTGCTGCTCGCCCTCTTTGAACTTCTTGTTCTTCTTCAAAGTCTTCATGAAGTAATCTGGCCTCCAGATCCTACAGCCTTTGAAGTACCTCATCCATGGCATTACCTCTCATTCTAGCATTTCTCGTGCCTCTTCGTCCCCAAGCCATTCAAGCTCCTCTTTGAGCCATTTTATTTTATTTCCAGATTTGTGCTTTGATACCAAAGATGATGTAGCCAAACTCTCAAGCTTGCACTTCAAAAAAAATCTACAATATGCAGAATCTATCCAAAAACACACAATCAAACTAAGATTTCCCCAAAAATAAAAGAATGAACAACAAACAGAAGTCTGGAACTCAAATATTATACAAATTTTAAAAATATCAAAAGATTTTCTTTTTTTTGCATTTCTTGTCAACAGGATGTAACTTTTGGTGATATATCTATGACAACCCCCAAATCTTGTTGAAAGCTGATCCTAAAAAAACTCCCCCTAAAACCTATGTAACCCCTAGCCTCTACTTCATTATTGTTTCATTAACTTATTCCCCCAAAAATCTACAACTACCTCCTAATTTAACTCACCTACAAAACCCACTAAGACAACTGTCAACCTGAAAAACAACACAAAAATTCAAACTTGAAAACTGAAGTAGACATGCACCAGCTAGTCCTAAGAAGACTGAACTGTCTTTCCAAAAAAAATGAACGAACCAGGAGTAGTAATTTAATGCTTTGCATCAACTTTTAGTAGAAGTGTTAGGCTAAAAAATTTCTCAAGAGGAATGGGGCCCCAAGCCTACACACACACCCAATCAAAATGAATACTTGTTATGGTTAGAGGTCTCAACCTAAATGAGTACTTGTTATGAATGTGTACTTGTTTAGAAATGGGTGCCCCTTATGAATGCGTACCCTTTCTAAAAAAAATATTTAAAAAAAATCTCCATGAGCTCATTTTTTAGCTACATTAACGATGAGGGTGATTTGAACAATGAAAACATTGTAATGGGTACCCTCTTTGCAACTTCTAGTGACCACCATTTTCCACCTCTATCCTCTTCCCTCCAAAGTCACTTTTCTTCAGGCATAGGTAGGTTTTTGATATTTTTTAATATATATTTTTTCAATTTTTAGGGTTTAGTTTTTTTAAAAATTTAATTAAAAATTTGTAAATATTAAATCCTAAGCCATCAATTTACCTAAACTCTATATTTTTTTTAGTGTGTGAATGCATGCATGCATATCAAAATCAAGAAAATCCTAATGTTCTTCAAACCCTAAATCAAGAAAGCCCTAGACAAGACTAATGTATCATAGGATTATAAAATGAAAATGGTTCACTAATAATTATTAACATATCTATATCATATTACTTAAATTTATAAACATTAACATATTCAATGGTCATGCTTCATCTTATTTTGAATATATGACATCAAGATGATTGTTAAGGCATAAAGTATCATGTGATTCTCCCACTTTATAAGCCAAGGAAAAATAGACACATGACACATAAAAAGACACATATTATAGTTTCTATGCTTTCTCATTTAAAATTTTAATCCTAGAACATGTATCTAATTATTGACATTCAATTTACATGAGATCTATTGTGATGGAACATTGATTAATTAAGTAAAGAATATTTCACTCAACTCAATTACATGTACAATACCTTAATTGTGTAGAATGTTGCAAATATGAAGATCAATAACAAGTACAATGAACACAAAACTATATGAAGCCGACCAATGAATTAATTCAACAAGGCATATAAATATGCATGAAGGAGGAAATCAATCTCCATGAAACAAGGATATGACTCCTCACTCATGAAGTGGTGGTGAGTTACCTACCACAAAAGTAGCATGAGGTGTCAAAAGTGATTTGAAACCTCTAAAAAATCTTAACTAACCTTTACACCTCACATGTGCAAGTGCCATGGAATCCTATCTAGGATTAAAGACTATGTGTGAAATACATATACTAACATGGTCCCCTTAAGAAAAGCTTAGGTGGCCACAAAAGAAATAGGTCCTAGCTATGAGGCCTAGTGAGGTACCCATGTACAATGTAATTTATCATAAAAAAAGAAAGATAGAAAATCAAGTGGGAAAAAATATCCTTCAAAAGAGAGACAAGATGAGAAGAAGGCTAGAAAGCCCCCCCAAAGATGATGCTACTGCTGATGTAGTCCGCGCACGCCAAGAAGAGCTTGTAGATGAATGAAATTTCTCTCAGTAAAGGGTTTAGTGAAAATTTCAGCAACCTACTTTGAAGACTGACAAAGGACTAAGTTGATGGTCTTCCCATGAATAAGCTCTCAAATATAATGCATATGAATCTCTATGTGTTTAGTTAGCTTATGCTGAACCAAATTATTGCATATTTGAATGGTGCTCTGGTTATCACAATATATGACTGTAAGATACCTAAAAGGAATACCAAACTCAAAAATAATGCCTTGAAGCCATATAGCCTTAGTAGCTAAGTTAACAACCCCATTGAACTCTACCTCTATGGATGATATAGGAAAAGAATTTTGTTTCTTGCTAGACCAATTGAATAGGTCCTGAACCAAGTGAAAAACTATAACCTGGAGTGAACTTGTGATGCTTAGTATCACCAACCCATTCTAAATATGCAAAAAAACCAAGTCAATAGATGAACCAACTTTGTAATGAATCCCAAACCCAAGAGTGCCATGAAGGTAATGAAGGATCCTCTTAACTGCCTTCCAATGTAGCTTATGATGTTCTTGCATAAATCTTGAAACCACGCCAACTAAATATGAAATTTTTGTCTTGGTATGAGTCAAGTATATAAGAATACCAACAAGCTATCGATGCAAAGTAGCGTCAACCAATGGTGTAGTACAAGAATTCTCAAGCTTGACTCTAGATATAAAGGGAGTCGAAGATGGTTTACAAGTAGTCATGTGAAACCATGCAAGTAAATCAAGAGTATACTTAGGTTGTGCAAGAGTGATCCCTAAATCAAATAGTGAAATCTCAATGCCAAGGAAGTAGTGCAATAAAACCAAGTTTGTCATGAATTTCAAATCTATCCTGAAGTGTTGACTTCACTACTGTAATGGAAAATGAAGTACTCTCGATAATCAAAAGATCATCAACATATAGGACCATTATCAAAATTGAATCATCTTGCCACAATAGATACCCATTAGGATTTAAATGGAATCTAGTAAAACTTGAAGATATGAGGTAGGAATCCATCTTGGCATACCAAGGCCTAGGGGCTTGTTTGAGGCCATAGAGAGATTTCCTAAGTCTACAAACTAAGGATGAATCTTGAACAAACCTTGGTGGTTGTTCCATGTAGATTTCCTCCTCAAGGTCTCCATGAGGAAATGCACTCTTCACATCCATCTAATGTACAACCCATCCATGTGTTGTGACTATAACAAGTGTGAGTCGAATCAAATTAATCTTAGCAATTGGTACAAAGGTTTTTGTATAGTCAATGAACTTGCAACTTGGAAAAAACCTTTGGAAACTAATCATGATTTGTATTTATAAATTGACCCATCTACTATAAATTTAGTTTGATATATCCATCTACATTGAACTGTCTTCCTTCCCTTAGGAAGATATGTCAAATCCCAAGTGTGATTTCTAATCAAGGAATCATATTCCTCGTCCATAGAAATATCCCACTTAGGTATGCCTGATGCCTCTCTAAATTTCCACAAATCATAAATTGAAGAAAAGAAGGCATGTGCCCCCCTTAAAATCTATATGAATCTATCTATTATCTGTTGAAACCTCTACCCATGAATCTACCTTGTGAAGTGATCATAGAGTTTGAGATGTGGGTGAATTTGGTACAAAAATATAAACTTCTAATGTAATCCATAATTGGATGAAGATGAACCCTCATCACTATCATCATTATTAGAACTAGAAGAAGTATATACTACACTAGGAGTTTTTTGTCAATGATTTGAATCATCAGAAGTATAATCAGGATCTAGAGAATCCACAATATGTTAATAAATGTTAAGTATAGATTAAAGAGATGTTTCTTGAAATTTAACACTTCTCTTAATAAATAGATCATGTGTGGTAGGGTGGAGTAGGTGATAGCATTTTACACCATCTAGATAATTGACAAAGATGCAAGGTTTGGATTATGGATCCATGGCCTTGTGACAATATTTTGGAATGTGTGCCATGACAGGAGAGCCAAATACTTTGAAATGATCAACTATTGGTTTCCATCCTTTAAAAGATTCAAAGGGGGTGGTACCATTCAAGGATTTATGAGGAACTCTATTCTAAATATAACATGCACAATTGATTGCTTCTGCCTAGTATGATGGTGTTAGTCCTTTAGAGAAAATCATACAATTAACCATCTCTTTTAAAGATCTATTTTTTCATTCAACAACACCATTTTGTTGGAAGTATAAGGAACTATGCGTTGCAAATATATCCCCTAGATGCTATGCAAAATTTCTCAAAATGGTTGCTGACATACTCACCCCCATTATCTATTCAAAGAAATTTGATGACTTTCCTTGATTGTTATTTGGCAAGAGCTTTGAAATCTTGAAAAGTTTCAAATAATTTTGACTTTTTCCTAAGGAAATAAACCCATATATATCATGACAAATCATGAATAAAGGCAAGAAAAAAATTATTCTTTGTAAAAGATGGATGGGGAAAGCCCCAAAAACATCAATGTAAACAAGTTCTAAGACTTGTGTTGCCCTCCATGATTTTACTTTGTCAAATTTTGATTCTAGATGTTTTCCAAGTGCACAACCTTCACAAAGTCCTTTGGAAAATTTAACATTTGGTAATCCCTTGACCATATTATGTTAACATAGTTGTTCAAGAAAGCGGTAGTTAAGATGGCCAAACCACTCATGCCATAATTTACTAACTTCACCTGAATGAGTTAGTAGTGATTTTGGAGAAATATCTGTGGAAAAAGAAAAGATGGTATATAATTTGGATTGGTTATTTTCCTCCCCTATTGCAACCAACTTGTTGCTTTGCAATTCTCTTATCTCAGCTAAATTTGGAGAGAAATGTACTCTCATGCCCTTCCCTATATTCAGCTATTTGATACACCAAAATGAGATTATTTGATAGTGAAGGAACACTTAGAACATTTGAAAATGTTCCTCCTTAAACCTCAATAGATTCTCTCCCTTTGACCAATTCTAGAGTATCATCACCTAAGGTGATTGTGGACATACTAGATTGCTCTAAGGATGAAAAATAACCCATGAAGAGCCCATATGGTGTGAAGCACCAGAGTCTATAATCCATTGATGAAGTTGTTGTAGCAACTAAGTCCTTTCCTTTTAATTCCTCTTTGTCCATACCATTTTCCTTGAGTTAATGAAGATGCATTGAAAAAATTAGCTAGGCCTATATTATTGTTTTTGAGAATATTTTTGAGATTCTATATTTGTTTCCTCATGCATTGATTTTCATCATGTCCAAGTTTTTTACAAAAGGAACATTTATATTTCTCATTAATCGATTTACTTTGTTGAGAAAAGTTATTGTTTGTGCAGTTTCCAATTGTTCATTCTTTCTTATCTTCCTTGTCCTTTTTAGTGTTCTTCTTTCCTTTTGAAGTTTGTTGCTTTTCATTCCCTAAAAGTAGGGCTTGAGGCTTAGTAGACTTCAAAGTGCCCATTTGAATTAAATTTTCTTACTCCCTTGTGAGATCAAAAATAAAGTTATCAAGTGTGGGAATTGACCATGAGGCTCCAAGAGCCCGTTTAGTAGAGTAGAAAGTTGAGACAAACATAGAAAATTATGGACCTATCTTGGAAAGTATAGAAATAATTAATTGGTCATCTTTCTTATCAATTCCACAATATTTTATTTGCAACTTCAAAGATTTAAATTTAGTGAAGAAGTCCTCTAAATTTGAAAAATTACGTAACAATTATGGGAATTTCCCTTGTAAAATAGGGGTAGGGGGAATCTCATTTTCATTGAGAATTTTGACATTTAAATTGATAAAATGATTGTTGAGCGATTTACCCCCTACTTTTATTGTTAGGAATAATCAGAGATCAATTCGATTCATTATAGATTGATTCACCAACTAATCTAACCCACCTACCATAAAATTTGAGGGGTGAGTGGGAGTTATAGCTCCACCACCCACCCACCCTATAGTACCCCCCCACCTGAATATAGTTTGATTCGAGTGGGTGGGAAACTATAGTTGCAGATATAGTTGGTGGGTGGGCACTTCACATCGAGAAAATCATAGGTTTAATTTGACAAGCTCTTCCATTAGGCATAATAAGAGCTCAAAGTAGTTTCAAGATCAAAACAAATAGTGGGTGTGCTCCTTATGATTAGCTGTAGTGAGTGCTCTAATAGGATGTAATACATGGGTATAAGAGACAATATGTTTCAAGTTATGCAAGAGATTTTCTTGATATATCGGATATTGGGTTAACAAAACTCTACTGGTTCACGAGCATTGTGGGTAGTTGGACTATAGAAATAAACACACAAATCAACCAATCTAATTTAGATAAAACTATTCACCTACCTCTAAAAGTTTTCAGTTATTTCAAGACCCTGTAATAAAGCACTAGACTTGGGGGGTCGAAAGGTATTGTCATGTAGATTGATTTGATCTAGTTGCCACCCTAAGGCCTATGGGATGGTGGGGTTTTAGACCCCATGGGTGGTGGGGTTGGTGGTTGACCCCATCGTCCTAGGGGCAGGTATGGTTGGTGGGGTTTACAAATAGTTGGTGGGATTGGGGCCTTGGGTGGTGGGGTATTTCCTGGGGATTATAGCGGAATAATCCTCACTTGAGATAAAGAAAGGGTGAGTAATGGGCATGGGTCCTGTCCAAAAAATCAAATTCCCTCCCACCCAAAGTGAGAGGAAACAACAAGTGGAGGCAATAGATGGGTTCCTTATATATGTCATATCAGATATAGTAGTGGGATGTGCTTATCTATTCATTAATAGGAAGACATGGATGGAGGTATTGATCCCATGAATCAATCAAGTTTTTATATAATCGTGCATGCTAAGGAGAAAGTGGCTTTGCTTCTATGAGCCTAGCAAGGAAGGGAGCCAACATTAATGAGTAAAAAGGAATATGACTTCTAAGTTCATCAATTTTCCCAAATAGTGTGTTTAGAGCTTCCCAAACTTCATTGGATGTTTTCAACCTCTCAACATAGAACAATAAATCAAGAGATAAATTTAAACATAGAAAGCCAAATGCTTGGTTACACTTATTGAAATATTTTTCTTTGTCTTTAGTTGCATTGGGTTCTTTTTTCTTTCCCATAGTTACCCTAAATAAACCTTTGTTCTTAAGCACATGAATTACTATGCTACAATGATAAACTGTGAAGACATGTAGAGATTCAATGTGGGATGAGAGGTTAGGATCAAATATAATCAAAGAATTTTTGTAAGTCCATGGAAACTTCATAGAAGGGTGAAATGAAGAAATCATTGTAAGAAATAAGCAGTGTTTGAAAGAACTCAAGGTCATCATCTTAGTACATAGAGATGTCATAGAAAATTTCATGATGAAGAATGAATGGTTGGTATCAATGCCATTCTAGCTAGTTTGGATCATGGGAGGGTGACATAGTTAACATCAAAAAATGCCTCCAAGGTGTCCATATACAAATCATACTCATGAGTAGTATTTCACTATATGTAGGTTTGTATGAGGAAGAAAAAATAAATCATATCTAAGAAAATTATGAAAATAAGAAAAATGTAAAAACTTAAAATAGCTGTAAAAATAAAAAAGCATAAAATCATTGTTTGGAACTGTGTTTTTCTCATTTATCATACTTGGAGATGTTTAAAATGTTGAGAAGCAACAATATTCTTGATATTATCATCATAAATTTTTCACTAGTTGTTCATTTGTGTAGATTATTGTTTTTTTTCACTTTCTATCTTTTCTATCTCTTTCCCCATCTTTATTCTCCTACATCATAAGTATATAAGTGATATTTTTTTAGCTCTATTTTTATTTTGTAAGGCAGGTGTAGTAATAGAGAAAAGTATCCATTTTTCCTTAGTTTGAGAATGAATAATTAATAATAAATGAGCTTATTGTTGCCTTGATTTAGTGTTGTAATTTGTTTTACACATTCACATTAAGTCTAGGACCTTTTTTCACTAAATGGACTTAATTGTGCCTTATTTAGGGTGATGTAAAGTGTATCTTTACAGTTTCACACTAGTCTATGGATTTATTAATTAATTGAGGTTAATTATGCCTTAATTGGCCCCTTTAATTCAAATCCAAGCCTAATTAATTACATATTTTGAGGGATAAAGCCTGACATTCATAAATGATATTACAAAACAATTAATTTTACAAGGTGTGTGTCCTAGGTTAGTGAGCTATGACCCATTTTCCACCTAGAAAATGGGTCCTCACTAGGTCCGAGGACCCTAATTTTACATAACATTTCTCAATCACTGAAGTGTGTCCTAGCTAAGTAAGCTAGGACCCATTCTCACAAAAAGAAATACTTAAACATGCACCCAATGGTCCTCTTTACATAGCTAGAATAATCAATGAAAAGCCTACTAATGGGATATTAATTGATCCCATTTGTGTAGAGAACGTGATTATTGAAGAATTCTTACTTGTGCATGAACTCTATCAAGATACATATGATAAGTCGAAAGCATGGATTAAAATGCATAATATTTTTACTTGTCCTATGATGGTCTCAATAAATCTCCCTTTAAAAGTTGGACTGAAAACATTAAATGTCTCATTCACCATCATCCCATCATCAGACAAATTTTGTGTGAATTTAGGCTATCCAAGGCTTTCCTCCATGGATGCCATCTCGTCAGTGGTGCATAAATGTTTAAAGTTTCCCTTTGGCAATGAAATATTTACTATGCATCATAGTGGCTTTAATCTTGTGTCTTCCCATGGGAACTTTTCATTAGATTTATTGTGTCCTGAGCCTATCAAACCTATTAGACCTCATGAGGACTACTTTTTCAAAGAATATCAAAAGTTTTAACATAAAGAACATAAAAGAATTATCCCTTAGAAATATGCCTCAACTCATGATTGAGCCACCTATCCCAAGTGACGAATTGATGAGTGAGAAAAAAACCCTTCCAAATATCCAAGAGCAACCTGTGACAATTCCTCCTACAATTTACTATAAGAAACAAAAAGACAATCAAAATAATCTCACCATGCCTCCTAAAGTCAAACAAGTTTACAAAGCTAAAGAGAAAGTGGTTGAACAACCTCCTATGGTTCCTTCTATTTATCCCCTAAGGGAAGAGAAGAAGCCTATGATTAACAAACCTACTCCTACATAAATTGACAACAGATTGAAAAGAAACTGAAATGCTAGAGAGCATAGGTGTAGACATCATGCTATTGCTTGCATGTTACAAGCTAAAGAAGAAAAGAACAACATAGAAAATAAAAATCCAAACTTACTTAAAGCAATGCATGGTGACTCTATACCCTTGCCACAACGTAAACAAGAACCTTCTAGAGACATTATCATATGACTGCTTGTTGTGATTAATTTGGACGATGACATCAATATTGCAAAGATTGATGAAAAAGTGCATAATGAGTTGAATTCATTGTTTTCCTCTTCTATGAGCTTAAAGGATAATTCTCCTAAGAAGAGTGTTGAAATTGGTATGTTTCCTAGTTCGGCACTTGATTTTGTCCCTTTGGCTAGTTGTCTACCTTCCATATATACTATTTGAGATTGGGATGCATATGACCTTTTATAGGTTAACTCGCATGTGCCTTAAACTATTATTTTGAATTGTTTTCATTTTCATGTTTCTTTATGTGATTTCATGTGTGTAATGTGATCCCTCGTGCTATTTCATTTGATGTATCTCTCTCTTTTTGTGCATTCCTCTATATGTACCTACATTCTTTTGATGTTAATACATTTAGGTCTCTTCCATGTTGACTCGAAAGGCTTTTTCTTTTTTTTTTGCTCTCTATTCATCATTTTTCCAATTCTATGAGTATCTGTAGAATGATGAAATTTTTGAGCTCTATAACAACATTATAGAAAAGACATACTGACCTTGAATCCATAGATCCCTTACGTATTTTTGGGGGAAACCCCTCCCTCATTTTTTTCCACACAACATCATTTTGGAAACATATCACTTGGCATAGAGTTTTTCGAGGAAAGCTCTTATGTATTAGGATAAAATATCGTCTACTTTAAAAAAATTGCTCACAACAATGGTGTTAGAAACTACTTTAAATTGGAGGAATACATAAATGATATCTTTTGATATTTTGCATGTTTCATGGTGCAAGTCTCTTTTTTCTTGTGATGTGTCATTTTCTTAGTGGTGTCATTGGGTTTGATGCTCTCCAAGAGTGCGCTATTTTTAAGTGTACAAATTTTCTCTTAGTGGCTTGATGTGACACACTAAATTTCCTTAGTTGTGAAACTTTTACTCTTGACTTGTCCTTTCTTGGAGACATTAGGCACAATGATCCCTAAGAAGAAGACCTTACACAAATGAAGCAAGATCCCCTTGAACAAAAACCTATAAATAATGTTCATAAGTGTTTGACATAATACAACTTGACAACCTTGTGAAGCTCAAAACTCTAATTCAAGGCCACCTAGCATAACACACCTCGCTTTCCTATGGAGCCTTGCCATGTGCATAGGTTCTTAGTATAACACAACTTGTTAAGCACAAGACAAGAAAGTGAGTGGCGTCCTATCAGAGTTATCAGAGGGATAGCTTTGGTATGGTAAGTATAGTGAGAGCCAACTCATAGGCATGACTTTCTCACTAAGCCACCTTCTTGAGGGATACTCACCTAATGGACAACGTAAGGTTCCACTACCCCAAAGTGAGCACAAAACCAATAGTCTAGATATGTTCGACATCATGTTGGACCATTTAGGCTTGATCTTTTCTTGGTCTTTGATGTTGTATGATTTTGTATCTTTGTCATTGCTACATACATAAGTGTCTTGAATGTCTACTCTACCGTGAGTTTGAAACAGGTTCATACTCTCACTAAACTGGGGGAAAAATGTAGTAACAAAAAATGTATCCATTTTTCCTTAGTTTGGGAATAATAATTAAAAACAATTGAGCTTAATGTTGCCTTGATTTAGTATTGTAATGTGTTTTACATATTCACATTAAGTTTAGGACCCCTTTTAACCTATGGACTTAATTGTGCCTTATTTAGGGTGTTGTAAAGTGTATCTTTACACTTTCACACTAATCTAGTGTTGGAAGATTGAAATCACTAAGAGGGGGGGGTGAATTAGTGATTTATGAAAGTCACAAAACTTAAAAAAAAAAAGACTGTAAGTTTGTTTTGAGCCAAGAAGACAAATGATAGTATGCATTGCAAACTTGACATTTAAATCAAGACACCAAAAGACAATTCAAATAACATATTTTACTTGTGCATAAACAATAGTGTATTTGCATGAACCAGGAATTTAAAAATGAAACTTTAACAGAAGGGAAATGTAACACTTTCACATGTATCAAAGCTCATTTTTAAATCAAAACTTTTTATGCATGAAACCTGACACACACACACACATATTGGCAGATGTGAATTCAATATATAATTAGTGACACATTTAAAATAGACAGATAAGATAACTCACACACATATAAACATCACATAACACCATAATTTGTCCTAAGTGGAAAAACCCTCTTGAGGAATAAAAAACCACTCAAAAAATCTTTCCTTTATTCACTTAGAGCACCAAGTCCACAAGTTTAGGAGCACCAAATCCAAAAAAATTAGAAGCACCAACTTCATGAGATATAGGAACACCAACTCCTTTACAAAGTAACAAATTATAGCATTCTATCAGAACCCTAGAATTGCAATTTTTTGCAACCCTAGAATTACAATAGAAGACTATGAAAGATTTTCAATAAGCACATTGAAGAATTTGTTGTATGTAATTGAAAACCTCTTCCTTAGAATAATGATTTGAGTATTAATATAAAGATTTTCTATGCAATACGACTTCTGGATTGAACATCAGAAAACATCATATTCCCTTTTCCCAATCCTATGAAAATTCCTGAAGATCATCTTTTAAAGACCCTAGCAAAAAAAATCTTTGTATGCAGTTTGAATAACTAAAAATCAACTCGGGTTAGGGTTCAAATGAAAAACCCTAAATATTCCTTATTCAAAGTAAACTCTTTCAACAAATATCACCACATTGAAACAATTCAGTTACAATCTAACTAAAAAAATCAACTTGGGTTTGTGAAACCATAACAAATTTCTATCTTAAACAAAAACAATATTTCTGCTAGAATCTCAAAAGACTTGAATTGAAAAATGCTTATGCCTTAAGCACTTAACTGAATATTCTAGAAGAATCTTTAAAAAAAAAACCACAAGATCATTTTACTTGATCACGAAGGATGAAGGCAAAGAAACCACCACAACCTATCAAGTAAACTCATAACGACCCAGCTAGAAGAAACTCTTCTAACTTCCACAGTCAAAAACAAAATCCACTCATACAAAAATTGCCATCGAGCTTCCTATTTTGGGCTTGCATTAGTTCTCATTATTCTTTTAGAATGTCAGTTGAGCTTTTGTGTACTTTACATATGGCGGCGGCTAGGGTTCAAGAAATTAACACAATGAGACAAAAATAATATTACCCTAATCTTATTTCTTTCATGTTTGTCAAAGACTTTCCAAAATACAAGTCACTTGGAATCCAAAAACCTAATCAATAAAAAATCATTAACCATTGAAATCCAAAATATCTATTGGTGAGACAAAATGATAGATGCTACCAAAGAATCCTGACAAAATGACAACTTATTAAATAAAGACCAATTGATATTACTTCCATGTGACTTGTCAAAGTCAACTTCCAATTTAGTGCCATGTGACCAACACAAATACCATGTGCTTGATGAAACTCGATACCATGTATATTATTGATGTCACTACCATGTGACTTTAACAAAGATAACTCCAATGTGAAATGAAATAACCACCGAATATACCAAGGTAAACAAAAATACAATGTGCCAAAAGAAACCAATTAAGGTTTATGTTAAATGCCACATTAAATAATCAATCAAGATGCTTATGAACACTTCAATGTTGATTATCATAGCAAGTCCTATATAGAGAAGTCACCTTATAATGCCCATGTAGAGAAATAAAAGAACCATTAACACAATCATATTCTCAAGTCAAAATTCCATGAGATATGCAATAGAAATGCGCATGATCAAACACATTAAAATGTAACAAGAAAGACCAAATGACCTTAGTCACTTGAAAAATGATTGTTTTGTCAAACTAAACCTACAAATGATCAATTGGAATATGATCAAATAACTTGTGACATGCAACCAAAAATGGAGCCTTCAAATGATCTTGAAAATGATCAATCTTGAATAACCTGTACAATGCCTTATCAACACTGTTAGTCCAACATAATCATAAACATTGAAAGAATATCATGTAGAGTAGATCCAAAACTGAACATCATGTAGCTCATCAAAATGATGTAGACAGAGCCAAGGAAATCATGATACAAACTAAACCAAATCATATGGCATCAAGATTAGACCATCCCAACTGTATAAATTGTGTGCATGATGTCAATGACACAAAACAAGTGAATACACCATATGCATATCATGGGAACCTACAATCAATGAGAGAATGTATCTTACATCATATGCCAACTGTGAGCACCATAAATCTGCAAATAACTCAAATCTCAAACACACATTAGCAATGGGTTAGTTCAAGCTATGCACATCTACATGTGCTCCTATGAAATAATATATCATACCTCACAAGAAAAGTAATTGAAAGCATACAAGACTTGCATGATATATACCTATTCCGTAGTGGATTGGTGCCACTTGTGAGAAATGACCCTTTCCCAATCCTTGACAAGCTCAAATGATGAAGATTGTTGAAGATGCTATGGAGTGGAAAAAATTAGCTCTCAATTGAAGAGAGTAACTTTGCATGAAGATTGTGGATGCATGAACTAAAATTGACTATAATAATTCTACTTGGATTGTGGATGGATTGTTGAAGAATGAGCCTTCTATTTATAGAATCTCAAGTTGAAAGAGTGCCCAAAAGAGAGCAATGTGGGATAAAGATTTATCCAATAAGAAGGAGCCACTTTTCACCTTGTGAGTGGATAGAGGATGTGCAAGTTTTCATCAATGTGCTAATAAATGGGATTAGTTGGCCTTTTCAAATTCAAATTTGGCTTGTTGGAGGGAGAAAAAGGGACTTAAATGCCAAGTGGGGGACATGTAAGAGGGGAGTTATTGCCATGTTGGAAGGGACAAGTCAACTTGTTTTGAAATTCAAACTTGAGGGAATATTCTCCAAAGATGCCTTGTTGAGGGAAAATGAGGAATTAATAAATGAGTTAATTGATTTATTTGTGCAAGTGGGAAAAGCTAGAGGATGTGATGGGTGATTAGATTAGATTAATTATGATTAGATTAATTTAGTGGGGGATTAGGTGATTTGACCCATTTGACTTAGATTTTAGGGATTTAAAGTAAATCAAAGGGAGATGGGATTTAATTAAATAAAGGTTTGATTTATTTAATCAAAGAGGGATAACGATAGGCTTAAATTAAATAAAGTTGATTTATTTAATTTAAATAGATGACTTTAGAGATGATTTATTTAATCAAAAGATGGAATGTTAGGATTTGATTAAAAAATGATATATTTAACCAAATGAAGTAATGATTTAATTAAATAAAGTGAGTTTATTTAATTAAATGATGAAATGTTAATTTTAATTAAAGAAAGGTTATTTAATTAAAATGGTGAAATGAAATGAATGCATATTTTAAGTGTCTACACCTACCAACCAATCAACATCCTCGAAACCAATTTGCACATCATGTAGCTTGTCAATGTCAATCAAAGAACACCATTATAAGAACCAATTTTGTCATCAAGGAAAAACATCACACATCACAAACAACTGAGAGTCAACAAACTCCCCCTTTGTCCATGATGGCAAAGAAAAAACTTTCTCTCCCCCTTTTTTCCTCAATGACAAAGGATGAAAGAAGAGAATGTGAGATGCCATGAAGATAAACAATTGAGAGTCCAACCAACACATATCCATCTAAAAGTATGAATCAAACTCAAGGATCAACCAAAATATCATCACATATCCATATATCTCCTTGTGTTCACATGGATAAATACAATCAAAGACCCTATCAATTTAGATACTTAGAGACAAATTGCAACATGAAGCTCCCCCAGATGCTTATACTAAATCTTGGCAGAAGATATTTTATCTTTCCTTCAAGAAAATGAACTTTAGTGTAAAGCATCACTGTTTCTACATGATGATCAACAAAGAAGTTCAAGAACTGTTCATATAATGTTACATGTGAATCAAAGCAAGATATAATCAAAACTCAGTACCACTAACAAATTTAGTATGCATGCAAGCAAAAGAATCAGCAGGATTTTACCACTATCCATATAGTTTCATCACTATACTCACTCCACCATAGAAGAATATGTTGTACTGTCAAAGCATCAAAAACCATTTATAGCATTATCAATTTTGCTAGAATAGAGAACAATCACTATCATTGAATGGATTTTCTATCCACCAATTTTATACAAACATCATCCATGTTGTCTTTTACTTGCAATACTTGTTATGAAAACCACTATGTGAACCAAAGTAAACCATTTCTCCTTCTTCAAATCATTGGCTGTCCAAGCTAAATCACTACACCATAAGAATTGAACATCAAACTTGCCAAAGAACTATCATAGTACTTTCAAACTTGAATTCCGACAATGAATGTGTTAGTAGAAACACATAAAAAGATGATGTGAACACCTTAATCCTTCCCGTTCCTTGAATGATAGAAAATGGAAGACTTCGTTAGATTAGCACATCAACCTTAACAAACTGAAATAGCAAATATGTTATGCATAAATTATTTAATGTTAGCAACTAAATTAGGCTTCTATCTGTATTGGACTAGTTAGGTAAGATCAATGAAGCAACAAATGTTTTGTCTTAGTAAGAGACTCATAAATACTTTGATCATTATCTTGACAACATATAATCATCACTTATACTACTCCCCTATCAATAACAATTTCAGAACCAGTGTTAAGATGCTACTATAAATCACCATCTCATGTGACTAAGGAATCCTACAATCTATTCCACTCATGACCAAAGAAAAAGAACCAATAAATTTTATAGAAACATTATTGTTTAATCTATTTACCATGCTTCAAGGAAGATACCAAGAATCCAAATCCAACATATATCAAACATGAAACAAATAATTGCACCAAGGATGAACACTATTCTAAGAGTGCAATGTTTTGTCACCACACACATTATCAAGTCTACAACCTCTTGCCACTTTTATTATGAATACAAAACTGCAGACTAGTACAAATGACCTGTATCACAAACTTTTGAAGATTAACACCATTGTTATTAAGAATAGGCTCTATCAAAGAAGAGTTACCATCAACCAAAAATCTATTAATCAAATGATCCATAATCAACAACATTTAGAGATGTATCATGGTCTGTTAAAACAATAGTACTTGTCAAACATTTTAGTAATACCCTACATCACCATATGACTGAAATATATCACCAATCATTTGTCAACTATCCTTTAGAATCAACACAAGATCAAGTAATTTGGAATGTATTAAGTAGCTCTGAGCTGCCAAATAACTTAGCTTGTGAACCATAAAGAAACACAATGAATACTGTGTACAATGACTTATCAAAGTGTAAGGAATACATGTCCAATAAGAATCATAAAAATACTATTATGCTAATTGCTACACAAACCACATTACTTGTTCCAAAATCATCCTGTCAAAACATGATGATAGCCTTGATACCTTGAGATCTAATTATGACATGAACATTTTCATGAAAAACATTAAAGCATATCTGATCATGAAGAATAATATAATGTATACTTCCAATCATGTACATCAAATGATTTCAACAAAAAATCATAGGTTACTATACTTTCTCTGTTATAAAAGATTTTTTACCATAGATATACCATTGTTCTTTGATATCAAACTCACCCGATCCATGAAGTAGACAAACTACACCAAAAATTCAAAAAAAACTTGTTCCACTACATTCTAAGACCCCTTGGGGATAGAAAATAAAACTTTGGATTACTCCCCCTAAAACCAAACAACCATTAAATGCTAAGAGATGATCCTTGTGCATCATGCACAAGAATAAGTCCTTCCTTCTCCTTTTCTTGATTTCTTTTCTAGACCCTTAAAGATCCATTTCTAGATGATTTCTCCCTACAAAACCTTGCTTTATGACTAGATTCATTACATCTATAGCAAACAATTGAAGATTTACACTATCCTACACCATCTTTTTGAAACAATCTATTACAATTTCTTGCAACATGACCTAACTAACTACACTTGAAGCATGTGACAGTACCATAGTTCCTTTTCCAATCATTTTTCTTCAATTTAATCCAACATTCAGATGCTCTATGACCATAATCAAAATAGGAATAACAATAGCCTAAAAAAGAACAATTATACCTCATCAATTTACCTTTCCAAGTAGAGAGAGATCCTGCAAATCTGTTTGTTCTATTCCTTCCTCCTCTGTTGATATCCTTGTGTTGTTTGTTTCCTGTAGTTTCAAGGTCAACAACATGAACATTTAAATCTACCTTTGTTCTAGGTGTTTTTTTGACCTTAGAGCATTTTCCTTCCTCTAAGCCTAGACCACTTTTGTCACTTGGAGCTTTCTATGCACCAATAATTTTATTCAAAGACATAGAGCCATTCCCATTTATTTTCTCATCACTTAACTACTTTGATGCTTTATCAATGTTCCTTAGTAAGACCACTTGAAACTCAATTTTTTCTATACTCTATTCTTTTACCTTAAGTTGGTTTATAAATTCTTCCTCAATCTTTCTAGCTTCTTCAACTTATATCTTTGCTTCTACAAGATCTAAACATATCCTATCTTTGCTATCTTTTTCTTGTTGAAGTTGCCTTTTTAAATTCTAGTTTTCTCTTCTAAGCTACTTAATTGTATCTAAAGCACATAGGAGTTCACCTTCCAAATCAACCTCGCTTTCTTGCTCATCAAATTCATGTTCAGAATTCACTTCACCCAAAAATTGATCTACTTCTTCATTAATTTCTTGGAAATTTGAATGTTCCTTAGTAATCTTTATAGATTTAGATTCAATATGATTTTCTTTAGAACTATGAAGATTTTCACAATCATCACTTTCAGATGACCCACAACTTGTTTTAGTTTTCAAAGATATCTCCTCTTGCAACTCACCATTCTGATTCATTTCAATCAAACTGTTCCAAACTTCCTTTACATTCCTAAAATGAATAACCTTAGCAATAATTTTATTTGGAAAACTATTGACAATAACATTTATAGCCTTAGCATTGAATTCAAGAGCTATCTTCTCCTCGTGTGTGGAAGAAGATGTTACAGATATAGTACAACCTCTTTCTACTGCTGCCCACACATCAAACCCTAAGGAAGACAAATATGTCTCCATCTAACGTTTCCAAAGAATAAAATTGGTACCTTCAAAATGAGGTGTTCTAAACATAGGATACTCTATCATTTCTGGATCATTGCTAATGATCTCTTCCTCATTACTTCTCATATTGAGTTTAGGAAAAGCTTGATGGTTAGTATTTTTTTGTGCACTTCTTTTTCCCTTATTCCTTCTACCTTTTTCCATATCAGACACAACACTTCAAAACCAAAAATCCTTAAGTCGTTCAGACTTTATTAATCAAGGATTTGGCACAAGTCACAGATGTACCTTCTTGAACTTATGATATGTTTAACTGACTTCCAAAACCAGAATCAATCCTAGGTGGATTAGACCTATATGAGGACCCTACGCTTTGATACAATTTGTTGGAAGACTGAAATCACTGATAGGTGGGGTGGTGAATTAGTGATTTATGAAAGTCACAAGACTTTTTCAAAAACAAGATTGTAAGTTTGTTTTGAGCCAAGAAGACAAATGATAGTATGTATTGCAAACTTGACATTTAAATCAAGACACCAAAGGAAAATTCAAAGAACATATTTTAATTGTGTATAAACAATAGTGTATTTGCATGAACTAGGAATTTAAAAATGAAACTTTAAGAGAAGGGAAATGTAACACTTTCACATGTTTTAGAGCTCATTTTTAAATCATAACTTTTTATCCATGAAACCTAACATATATATATTGGTAGATGTGAATTTAATACATATTTAGTGACACATTTAAAACAAACAAATAAGAAAACCCACACATATAAATACCACATAACACTAGAATTTGTCCTAAGTGGAAAAACCCTCTTGGTGAATAAAAAACCACTTGAAAAATATTTCCTTTATTCACTTAGAGCACCAAATCTTTCACATTCAAGAGCACCAACTCCAAAAAAATTAGAAGCACCAACTTCATGAGATATAGGAGCACCAACTCCTTTACAAAGTAACAAATTATAGCATTCTATCAGAACCCTAGAAGTGCAATTTTTTGCAACCCTAGAATTACAATAGAAGACTATGAAAGATTTTCAATAAGCACATTGAAGAATGTTGTATATAATTGACATCCTCCTTAAAATAATGATTTGAGTATCAATATAAATATTTTCTATGCAATACGATTTCTGGACTGAATGTCAAAAAGCATCATATTCCTTTTTCCCAATCCTATGAAAATGCCTAAAGATCATCTTTTAAAGATCCCTGCAAAAAATAATCTCTGTATGCAGTTTGAATAACTGAAAATCAATTCAGGTTAGGGTTCAAATGACAAACCCTAACTAATCCTTCTTCAAAGTAAACTCTTTCAACAAATATCACCATATTGAAATAATTCAGTTACAATCTAATTGAAAAAATCAACTTGGGTTTGTGAAACCCTAACAGATTTCTATATTCAACAAAAACAATATTTTTTGCTAGAATCTCAAAAGACTTGAATTGAAAAATGCTTATGCCTTGAGCACCAAATTGAATATTCTAGAAGAATCTTTTAAAAACAAAACCACAAGATCATTTTACCTGATCATGAAGGATGAAGGCAAAGAAACCACCACAACCTCTCAAGTAAACTCATAATGACCCAACTGGAAGAAACTTCTCTAACTTCCATAGTAAAAAAGAAAATCCACTCATACAAAAACTACCATCAAGCTTCTTGTTTTGGGCTTGCATCAGAATGTCGACCGAGCTTTGCATACTTCACATATGGTGACAGTTAGGGTTCAAGAAATTAATACATTGAGACTAACAATATTACCCTAATCTTCTTTCTTTCAAGTCTGCTAATGACTTTCGAAAATACAATAGTCACTTGGAATCCGAAAACCTAATCAATCAAAAATCATTAACCTTTGAAATCCAAAATATCTATTGGTGAGACAAAATGATAGATGCTGCCAAAGAACCCTAACAAAATGACGACTTATTAAATAAAGACCAATTGATATTACTTCCATGTGACTTTTCAAAGTCAACTTCCAATTTAGTTCCATGTGCTTGATGAAACCCAATACCATATATTATTGGATGTCACTACCATGTGACTTTAACAAAGATAACTCCACTATGAAATGAAATAACCACTCGATGTGCCAATGTAAACAAAAATACAATGTGCCAAAAGAAACCAATTAAGGTTTATATTATATGCCACATTAAATAATCAATCAAGATGCTTATGAACACTTCAATGTTGGTTATCATAGCAAGGCCCATATAGAGAAGTCACCTTATAATGCCCATGAAGAGAAATAAAAGAACCATTGACACAATGATATTTTCAAATCAAAATGCCATGAGATATGCAATAGAAATGTGCATAATCAAACACGTTAAAATGTAACAAGAAAGACCAAACAACCTTAGTCACCCAAGAAATGATTGTTCTGTCAAAATGATCCTACAAATGATCAATTGGAATATGATCAAATAACTTGTGACATGCAACCTAAAATGGAGCCTTCAAATGATCCTGAAAATGATCAATCCTGAATAACTTGTACAATGCCTTATCAACACTGTCAGTCCAACATAATCATAAACACTGAAAGAATATCATGTAGAGTAGATCCAAAACTGAACATCATGTAGCTCATCAACATGATGTAGATAGAGCCAAGGAAATCATGATATAAATTGAACCAAATCATATGACATCGAGATTAGACCATCCCAACTATATAAACCATGTGCATGATGTCAATGACACAACACAAGTGAATACACCATCTGCATATCATGGGAACCTACAATCAATGAGAGAATGCATCTTGCATCATATTCCAACCAACTAATTTGTACATCATGTAGCTTGTCAATGTCAATCAAAGAACACCATTATAAGAACCAGTTTTGTCATCAAGGACAAACATCACACATCACAAACAACTGAGAGTCAACATCTAGGGATTTATTAATTAATTAAATTTAATTATTCCTTAATTGGCCCCTTTAATTCAAATCCAAGCCTAATTAATTATAGATTCCAAGGGATAAATCCAAACATTCATAAATGATATTACACAACACTTAATTTTACAAGGTGTGTGTCCTAGGTTAGTGACCTAGGACCCATTTTCCACCTAGTGAATGGGTCCTCACTAGGTCCTATGACCCTATTTTTACATAACATTTCACAATCCCCGAAGTGTGTCCTAGCTAAGTAAGGTAAGACCCATTCACCACATGGCGAATGGGTCCTCATTTAGACCTAGGATGCCCCCTTGGAATATGTTTTTGGTGGTATTTTAATGATTTCAAATCCTAGATTTGATGTCAGCTTGTGTTATTTGAATTTCAGAATTTCATGATAAGATATGTATAAATACAAGGCTGTTTTAGTTAGTTTCACCTAGCAATTTCATGTCGTTAAGAATTATAGAAAACTTATGATCAAGAGAGCATTAAAGATCATTTCTAAGGAATTCAAGGGAAGATTTATTGAAGATTATTGCAGCAATTAATATCCATTTCATGTCAAAGGAATAGTGCATCGTGCATGTTGTTGAACTAATGTGTTGATATAGCATTGAAGATCAATTCAACCATATTCAAGGCATTTTTTCTAAGTAAGTGTTGTGATCAAGATCTACATTCATTGAGGCCACTTCATGCAAGATTTCTAATTTGTAATCCAAGGTTTGAATTGAGGTTTGGTGAGTTACATATTGTTGTTCATTCATTATTCCTTTATGCATTGTTTCATTACAAGGTTTAATTACAAAAATAGGGTTTGACCAAGGAAAACCCCTATTCGTTAACAATCAATAATTTTATCCTCTTTGATGTTTGATTGCATGTTTTAGGTTGAAGATCATTTGGAGAGAAAAATTGCAAAAGTTGTCAAAGTTGTCAAAGTTGCTAAGAAATATGTCAAATCATAAGAATTGAGCTATGAGATTTATTTTCAGGTTTCCAATAGTCTTTGACTAGGATCTAGGAGTGCATACATTGAAGAATAGAACCCAAAAATAGATTTTCCAGAACACTAGCCAGGATCCATTCACCATAGGGTGAATGAGTCCTCAGTGAGGCCCAAAAAAACACTTTTTACAACAGGTACACAACATTTGACCCTCTTAAAACCTAATTTTTATTGGTATATCAGTTAGGTTTGATTTCTGATATTCATTTATGCATTATAACCCTCACAATTGAATGAAATAAAAGTGAAATTAGGTTCAACATTTTGTTAAATCATTTTGGGTGCACCTATTTTCCTTTGTTTCATTATGGTGAACCCAACCTTTTGAGCAATGTATTTTTTATTATTTTGGATTCCTTTTCATCCTAGATTTAGATCGTGCATTCATTTGCATTGAATTAGATATCATTTAGGGTATGTAGTTTTCATTCAACTTTGCATTGCATCTAGGGTTTTAGGATTGCATTGTTAGTATTCTTTAAATCTAAAAAAATAGAAAAAAATTAGTCATCTAACATATCATTTACATCATATAAACTTGCACTTGAAAATTGAAACAAAAATTGCATATCAAACTAGGTGTTTTAGGTCATCATTTTGTCACATTTACACTTAAATTTCACATTACAATCTACATAAAATCAACATAAAACTTACTATAGAAAAATTGAATATGAAAACCACTGGAAAAGACTTGAAAATTAGTGAATATCAGTTTCAAAATCCTATCTAGGACCCCTTCTCCATAGGGCGAATGAGTCCCTGATCAACCCATAATCTACATTTCTAGAAATTAGAATCTTCATTTCTATGTTTTTGTTTGATGCTTTCAGATTTCTATTTCAGTTTGTTGAGTTTTTGTTTCATTCATTTCATCATATTGAGCTTAATTTGGTACATTTAGTGCATTTTGTGATTTCAAAATTGCATTTACAAGATTTCATTTTCAGATTGTTGCATAGTGTAATTAGAAAATTACCTTGTTCAGAATCTAAAAATTGCATTTACACATTGTATTTTAGGTCATTGCATTGCCTTTTAGGCCTCTTTTCGTTTTGGATTTGCACACTAAGCTTTTAAAACTTTTATGAGCTTTACAACTTGATGTCCTATTAGCAATACTATTGTGAGACATAGTTCGAAAATCATGTCATCCTGCGATACATCATTCACCATGGATCTTGGGTTTTCTAACTCTCTTTCTAATGGTGTTGATAATAAACCCTCCATGGATCATAGTATGCATACCTCATTTCCCATGACTTCCTTACCTATAACCAATTTGCATGATGTTAACAACACCATCCCTACCATGAATAGTTGTACTCAAGCTTTGCATTATACCCAAAGCCAAGGTGGAACTTCAATTCCTCCTCCTACAATTCCAATTTCCATTCCAACATATACTAATACTCAAGTTACCACAACAATCCAACCCACTAGCATTGTCAACACTTCCTTAGGCATTTCCTGTGCCATAGAAAAAAGGACCCTTTCATTGACATGGGATTAATTCATGATAACATAGACTTAATGAGGTCTTAATCTAGTGTTGTGAGGCATTTTATGCATCCACACTAGGTCTTAGCCCCTTGCAAATCGAATAATAAGCTTTTAACGACGTTTTGTAAAGGCGTTGTAAGATACTTTCATGATTTTCTAGACTTAATGAACCTATTTCTCCCTAATTCAATATTATAAAATATGTTTAATAACATTATTACATCAATTTAGAAGGCTTGTAAAATAAACTTAATGTTAATCTAGTGTTGTAATGTGTCTTACACATTCACATTGGATGTTGTGTCTTTTTAGGCTACGTGGACCTCATTTTAGTGTTCTAAAGTGTATTTAATCACACATTCACATTGAAATTAGTGTCCCAAGCCCTAATTACTATTTACATCATCATTAATAGGCCCCTATTACCCCATATTGTGCATCTCGAGGCATAATATGATGAAATAACTAACATAGTCATCATATAAACCTGATTTTGTTACTTCTTGGCATTCCAACTATCAAAAATGGCCCCTATGGGACCCATAGTCCCATTTGTGCCATTTTTGGGGTTTAAGTGGGAAAAAATAGGTTTTAAGTTTAATTTTTCTCCATGTCGGCCTTAGGGATCTAATTAATGGGAAAATAAGGTGAATTTACTATAAATATAAGTCTCTTAAAACTAATTTACATCTCATTATCATTCATTCATCATTCATCATGTTTTCAAGTTAAGCAAGCTAGGGTTTTGTCATTCTAAGTCACCAAGGTAGCACTTCTCAGACATTCAAGGGTAGAATCTTCATTTTTTGCTATAAACATTCAAGTTAAATCATCATGGAAAGGTAACAACTCCATTGTTTTAGGCTTAATTACATCTTTTATTCATTTTGGTTTAATTACCTAAAAGGGGTTTGACCAAGGCAAACCCCCATGCCCTAACATTCAACATCTCTCTCTCTCTTGTCTTATTTGTATGTAGATTTAGGACTCTTGGAAGCTTGGAAATCATTAAAGAACAAGTTGAAAAGTTTTTCAAGTCTTCTTCTCATTCAACAAGTCAAAATATCAACAAAAACTCATTTTTAGACCTATAAATCAGAGTTTCGAAAGAAGACACCTGTAGGAAGTCAAAGTGTAGATCGAAAGCTTTAGAATCCACCTTTGAAAATATAGAAATTCAAAAGTGGACTCACTCACCATGGGTGGTGAATGAGTCCCATTTCCAATTCATTTTTGTGTTTTCTGCATTTTCTGACACCCATTTGACAAAAATAGGTTTTAACTCAATTTACTAGAACTGGGACTGATTCACCTAGAATGGTGAATGAGTCCCTTGAGGCCTAAAAATAAGTATCAAAAGTCTTCCAGAAGCAATTTCTAGTCTCCTTCAATCCTTCAGGTGCACACTTCAAGTTTCACTCATTTATGTTTAGCTTTGCATTTGTTTCTAGTTCATTGTTGCATTACACAATGTGTTTTCAAAAATCACTTATTTCTTAGATTTTTCATTCATAATCAATCAATTAGTTCATATAAATACATTTATATCATCTCATTTAGTCATATAAACATCATATATAACATAATTTGAATGAACCTATTAGCATTTTTGGCCTACCTCTCTCCTTTTAGGTGAAAAACCCTAGAAGAGTTAGAGAGTTGTGCCAAAAATATACGGTTCATTTCCATAGGGAATCCTTCTAACTTTGTGAATTCAAATATAATATCTCCTCAACCATCCTCTCTCACAAATTTACAATTCACTTTCCCTCTGTATACATACACCACTCCACCTTATTGCCATGCACCTTACAATAACAACAATGATGCCATCCATAACACACTTTTGAAAAACATGTAAACCCTTCAACAAAAAATCACAACCGTAAATCAAAATAACAAGATTCAACCTTCACAATACATCAAAACCAACTCGTCATCCTTGGAGATATTCAAAACACAAATGCCACAAGGTATAAAAGTTCCTAGATTTGAGAAATATGGTAGGAAAGGAGATCCTATTAGCCAGTTTCCACTTATACAATCCTATGTAATGATTTCATCTTTGAAGATAAACAGTTGGCTAAAATTTTCCCTAGGTCATTGAAGGATATTTCTTTAGAGTGATTCTTCTCTTTACTGAATAATTCAATCAACTAATTCAATGAGTTTATTGATGCCTTTTACAACCACTTCCACATTCACATGGGTCCCAAGATGACCCTAGCTAATTTTTGACATCCAAATAGAAGGATGATGAAAAGGTTACTGATTTCATAACACACTATCAAACAATTCATTCACAAATAAAGATTAATATTCTTGATGCCAACCTTCAACGAATGTTTATTACAAATTTACAAAGCAAAATTCAAACAAAACTGGAGATGTTGAAATTCCCATCCTTCACACAGTTATGTACAACCCTTTGTGATTATCATAATTCGGCTTATGGTTGTGATGTGAAAAATCCTTGTAGCCATCTTGAAAATTTTGAATCTGTTCCTCAAAATAGTTACCAACCTTTCAAGAAGCAAAATGGTGGCTTCTTACAACTTAATTCCCCTAAAAAAAATCAACAAGTTGATAACCAAGTGGCTGCCATAAAGATGACAAATTCATATTCCTTTGAAAATAGGAATAGAAAATTTACCCCTCTACCCGATGCCCTTCATAATGTCATGTTATAGCTCGTAGAAAAGAATATGCTTTCCTTACCTGTTGTTAGAGCTCCTGATCCTAATAAACCATTTCTTGCAGGATTTAGACCAAATTCTTATTGCCATTATCATTGAAAAAATGCACATGATACAAAATATTGTAAGCATCTTAAACATCTTGTGCAAGACCTCATTGATTGTAATCATCTTCTAATTAGAGGTGTGAATGATCAAGGTAATAATTCCATAGCTCCTCCTAACCAAAACTTACAAATATTTACAAATCCCATATGTTGAAACATACCATTTCATTTGTCAAAGATAGTGAACAAAGAATGATGCGATGAATGTTGACACCGAGGATGAAAACATAAAAGATGAAAATGTGGATAAACCAACTAAAGTGGTGTCATTTATTGAAGCTAAACCTCTTAAGGGCTCAAGAAAAATACCTCTTGATATTAATTTATCACAAAAAGACATACTTAAACATGCATCCGATGGTCCTCTTTACATAGTTAGAAGAATCAATGAAAATCCTACTAATGGGATATTAATTGATATCGTCTATGTAGAGAATGTGATTACTGAAGAATTCCTATTTATGCATGAATTTTATCAAGATACATTAAATGTTTCATTCACCATCATCTCATCATTGGACCAATTTCGTGTGAAGTTAGGCTATCCATGGCTTCGCTCCATGAATGTCCTCCCATCGGTTGTACATAAATGTTTAAAGTTTCCCTTTGGAAATGAAATCTTTACTGTGCATCATAGTGGCTTTAATATTGTGTCTTCTTGTGGGGAATTTTCATTGGATTTCTTTTGGTTTGATCCTATCAAACCTATTAGACCTCATAAGAACTACTGTTTCAAAGCAAATCAAAAGTTTAAGGCAAAGCGCATAGCAAAATTATCCCTTAGAAATATGCCTCAAATCAAGATTGAGCCACCTATCCTTGACGGACCGATGAATGAGAAAAAATCCCTTCCAAATATCCAAGAGAAACCTATGAAAAATCCTCCTACAATTCCTATAAGAGATCACGAGACAATCAAACCAATCTCGTTGTGCCTCCTAAAGTCAAACAAGTTTACAAAGCTAAAGAGAAAGTGGTTGAACAACATCCTA